>JANHZU010008244.1:119297-142487 GCA_032468055.1 Acrochordus granulatus
GATGGGTGTGAGCTTGGGAAGACTCTGGGAGGCAGTACAAGACAGGGGGGCCTGGCGTAATGCAGTCCATGGGGTTGTGAAGAGTCGGACACGACTAGGCGACTGAACAACAGTGGGTCTACAATACAGTAATCTACAACATTTCTCCAAGTTTTTAGAGTTAAAAGAGAAGCACAAACTAGTTGATTCTAAACTAGCATTCTAAATGTAACAAGCCTGAGCACCCTCCCAAAATCTCAGTTCAATTATTTCTAGGGAAAATTCAGCCTAGTTGCTTAAAATGCTCAGCTATTATTCATGCAAAATGGGAAGACTACTTTGATATTGCATACCAATCATTAGAGAGCATAAATTTCTAATTTCGGTTCATTAATACACCAGGCATGTCCAACCTTGGCACTTTTAAGATTGTGGACTTCAAACTCCCAGAATTCTGGGATTTGAAGTCCACACATTTTAAAGTTGCCAAGGTTGCATACCCGATACAGCAGATGAAGTTCTGTTTTTTATCAATCAGTTTCATTGTATAACTACAAAGCATTGAACATTGTGTAAATTTCTTATTGGCAGTTGGAGTTTTAGTTGAAACCCTTCACAAACCCAGAGATCTTCCAAGATAGGTTTCTGTGCCACCGAATCAGGAACACAGTTTAAACTTCTAATGGTTGGTTTAAGAGCCAATCTGTTCAATGATTTTTCCCCTGTACATTAAATTATTTGGCATTGCAGATTAGAGCACACATGAGCATCGCTCATTTGAGGCTAGGAAGGTATGATAACATTACTGAAGAGAGCTTGTGGGCAACCCACCAAGGCAACTGAGCATCGTGTAAGCCTTTTTGTTTCATTGTTGCTTTTATAAACTACTCTAGAAGCTCTTTGTTGTCTCATTTTATTATCAAAAGATTCATTTTACCTATTAATATCCGTAGCGGTTGCAATCAGCCCTCCTCCAAATATTTTCCTCAGCATGTTTTTTTTCCTTCTATTTTCATGTAACATAAAATTTAAAGTGGTATGATTCCTAATAGGGAGGAACTTTTTTTCCTATTTCTCTTTGTCTTTGCAATGAGTCACATGGCATCAGTTCCCAAAAGTTGCTGTCTGATCAAATTACGATAATGGCAGGACATGTCCCCCCCCTTTTAGGTCTGTGCACATGTTAAAAGGCAGCAGAAAAGCTGATCATGCTCACCATATTACTGACACCCATATACCTATGGCCCTGTTTTCTGGATTGAAAGCACAATTCACTAAAATATTACTTTCTATTATGCCCAGGTAAAATGAGCAACCCCTTGTAATTTGCTCCTGGGCTTCTATTTTGTGCTTTGACTCATAAATCAGAGGGCCAGGGATGCACGGGGTAGCAATAGTATCATTTCGATTACTTTGTGACAATACCTTACGCTGAAGAACGACATCCTGGCTATATTCTTTCTACAGAACCTGCCTTAAAAAGAATCAATTGAAACCCTTAATAAGCTACAAACACTTCAAATTTGAAATGGATGCTTTCGGTAGCCCAGTATTGAATTTGCAACTCACCTACCTCTTGAGAGAGGATGTTTCACAGAATTTCTGCGCTTTCACAGCCAGAAAAACCTTTTCATACACACCTCCGTGAGCTAGTATACAATCTGCAGATCACAAAGATATGACAAATAATTTTAAACTATGTTCGTGCTTGATTTATGCAGTCCAGAATGCCCATAGCCCCATCTCTCCCCTACTTCAAAATCTTGGGTGACAAGGATGTTAACATCTAAAATATGTGCCTGTTCTTTTCTGATTCAGTTTTCTATCATCCTGTATCGTTTTCTGTAAAAAACAGATGTTGTCTGTTCAGCTTATTTGTGGAATAAGGCCGAGCTGATGATGTTTAAGTTTCCAATCTACTTCACTAAAGCCATTTGACCTTTAGCAGAAACAAACGTAAAATGAGAATGCAGAACAGTGATTTATTCAGGAAAGAATTATTTATATAACTCAAACATGTTTTTCATTAAAAATGATATTTATTTATACCATACATACTTCAAAAACAGTGTTTTTTTTCTTTTTGTTCCTTAGATATCATTTAGCCATTTGTTTAGGTCTGTTTTGCCTTGTCAATATTTCTTCTTGCTTTGCTCTTACTATCTTGAGAGTGTTTGAAAATACAGTGCAGGACAGGTAGCACTACAGAATTTCATTATGTTTGAGAAGAATACACCTTTACTTTCTATGTTCCCTTTCACAAGCATACAATACATATGCAGCATAAAACAAAACAAAGCGTCTCTCCATTCAATTTTATTTTTTGAAAAGTAAGACTGGAAAAGAGACAAAGCACAAGTGAAAAAAATCAAGTCAGCAAAAATTGTGGAGGTTTTGATGTAAACATATTTTTGATATAACATACTTTGACATACTGGTCAGTATTTTTCAAGAGTCTGTATGAATTCTGTAGATTATGTCAAGGCTTACGCTCACTATTTGAAATCAAAGAAATGTGATTCGAAATAAGGCATTTTAATTACGGAAGCTCCTGTCTGCTGTGTTTTTTTTAAAAACATGCATGGAAAATACTGCTACTATTGTTTTTGCTTTGTTGTTAGGGGGAAAACACTTAGTATACAAAGGCACCAAGCTACTTACAATCAAGTTGGGATTTACATTAGCTGTGACAAATTTCTTCCATTGGCTTTAATGGGATTTGGTCACAGTGAACTACTGTATAGTTGGATTGGGGCCAATGAAGAGGAGGAATAATTTCCTCTACTAAAATTAACAGACTGAGTTCTTCTACAATGAACAGTGGCTGGAAAGGACGTAACTCGTTCAACTTGAAGGCTGAAAACAAATAACCATTTCTGGTTTTGCAGTTACATGAGAAAACGTCTAAGAAAGAAAAACATTATCTTTGCATTAGCAATGTACTGCATGGCGAAATACTCCTTAGGTGTCCTTTAAAGAAAGGATCTGTTATACGACCCACACATAATAATGATCTTTATTGCAGAGCCTGAGCAAATATCATTCACTCCGGATGCTGGGGTAATAGAGGCTGCTTAGTGTGGCTTGCCACGCTCACCCAACATGTGCAAACACCGGAAACAGGAACACCTAAAAGGGGTTGGAGTGCAGATCCTGCCTGTCTTCCTCGACCCCTGGATTCCTCTTTGATGCTCATTCCTACCTCTACTGTGATTCTCTCTGGCAAATCACTTTGGAAAGGACAAACAACTAAAGCATTGAAATTTGTTCTAGATCCCCCCATAGCCATTGGCTTGTCTCTCTTAAGAGGAGGTTAACCAACAAAAAAGAATAGCACACATTTTCCAAGCTTTAAGTGCCTGTGCCATGAATGGCTTTTGATTGCTTCTATAAAAACATGCCTTAATCAGTCTATTGCACTTTTCAGTGCGGATCGGTCAAACTTTGCAGAGGCCACAGTTCTCTTTTCAAGACAACTACAGCCCAAGTCTTCAGTTAGGACACATGTCTTCCTTTCAGGAATTCTGATGCAGCTCTTAAGTCACAGAGGAGCAAAGTGAATGCTACAGAGATGCACGAGTTGGGAAGCTCACCTACTCTTCCTGAGCCTTTTCTATTGATCTCTTCAGGGAAAGAAGGGAAAAAATGATTTATAATGCCATTGTCTTTAGAGCTTCAACACACCCTGAAAGTGCGCCGGACTGGTGTGGGTAGGCACTCAACAGCATTACATCATACAACTGCATTTCCTGAACTTAGCAAGACAATTAGTTTTGGGTGGGGGAGGGATCAAGAGTGGCTTTGTGGGAACCATAATGCAACTTTCTGCAGGTGTCCAAGAGAGAAAGCCCCACTGAGTATAATGGGGCTTATTTCCAGGTATATATATGCTGCCTCGCACCTCTTTCCTAAAAGTTCATCCTTCCTTAGTTGAAGAAATGCCTCCATTGCCTCTTAATTAGTAGTTCTGCTTCCTTTTTTTCTCTTTTTCATTTTTTAAAAATAAAACTGTGGCCTTGCTTTATGAATGTGCATAATCTTTAGGACCTGAGAAATACATTTATGTATGGTATTCTGTTGCTCCCAAGTTCCTAGGATTTGTTTTTCCTTACTGCCACCATCTTAGCCTGTGGTTAATACCAGCTGATTATATTTTGGTTACTGAAAAGTTGTGCAAAGTTGGCAGTTTTGTGTTAACATGTAACACTTTTTGTTCAGCATTCGCGTGCCATACTGACCAGACACCACATGTAACAAAGTGAAGTTTTCTTAATAAGACACTGAAAGTATGGCAATAGTTTAAGGGAAAAAAGGGTATGGATATTATTACACATCCCCACATCATGGAAGAAAAAAGTGCATGACTGGATTTATGTACTAGTAACAAGACCAAAATAAAAATGAAACCAAACAAGGAAAGCCTGTATCCAATCAGGTGCCCTAAAGCATGCCAGCACCTCTTCCTTATGCATTTCTAGCAGGTAGTTAAAAACAGAACTTGTGTTTTCTTCTTTTCTTCTCTCTTTTTCATAAAAAAAATGTGCATTGAAGCTAATATAAATGAATTGAGCTAGCCAGCAAACTATTCCCACCCACCCCTCCCCACATATCTCACAGCTGGATGTAAATGTAAATGTAAAAAACAAAACCCAAACAAACAAACCAACCAACAAAAGGTTAAACCACCATCAATACAATTGTTTTACATCATGGGCCTTTCGAGGCTCAATATATACAAGTGTAACAGCCATGCGTAATTGACGGACCTCTCAAAGGTTTAAAACACACAAAAACAACTGAAGTTGTCCTTTCTCTCTCTCTTTTTATATCTTTGCAGTGCTTTGTTTTTCAGGGTTTCTGGTTTTAGTTTTTTTCTTTTTCCTCTTCTAAGACCGCAGGCACCAGTCATACGTGGAAGAAACAGTCTCTTTGGAGACGACCACATATTTTATAACAAAAGTGAGTTTCAAAAGGTAAGTTCGTTCATTATTTTTTTAAGCAGTGGAAATGTTATCCCAGGTTAAAGGTACTATTCCAAGCCACATAAAATTAAAAAAAAAAATAACAAAGCAAAGGAACAAAAATTAAGAAAAAAAGGGGGAGGGAAAGCACCTGGTCTTTTTCTGTTTTGTTAAAAAAGAAAAAAGATATATATATATATTTATATATTTATATTTATATATATTTATAGAAGAGTCTGTAAATGGCAATTTGAAGAAGTGTTAGGTTTTACTTCTGAGCTGGCATTGATCATGTCCATCTCTAAATTAATCTAGTGAGGCAAAGGGAATGTTTTTATGCAAATTTGGATTCTGACTGTGCCGATTTCGGCTACGGACTGAGGAAAACATCATGTTGCATCCAGGGATTTTACATCTGTGCATTTCACGTAAATGTACTGTCTTGTAATGCACCCTGAGAGTCCCCTTGTTGCTGTACATTTTGTGGCAAATGTTACACATGATCCCCCCATTGTTCAAGGAAACACTGTTAAACATGAGAGCTCCCGGGACATCGGCACTTAAGCTGACCCCTAAGGCTGCAGCCTCAGCTTTGTGTGATGATTCCTCACTGTCACTTGCTCCATCCACATCATCAAGGAGGATGCCCTCATCGCTTCCTGCATCCGATTCTCTGGAAGAATGGATGCTGCTGCTTGACTGGATGCTGGAGGTGGTGCTCAGGTCTAAAACCATGTATTCTTCTGACATGCCCCGTCCATATCCATTCAAATGGGAGTCCTCAGTACCTGCTGGAGAGGAAGCATCTTCTCGGAAATCAAAACCCAGATGAGGTGGAGCACCATAGATCTTCATCAAGAATTCATCACGGAGGTCCTTGCTAAGGGAGGGTTGAGAGGAATCCAGTCCCATGTCATCCAGTTCTTTGGTCAACAGTTTACGGTGCAGATTTATGTTAGCACTGTGTCTGGGAAAGAAAGAAGAAAGAGATAGGGAGGGAAAGATATGTACAATATGGTTTACAATTATAGCGCAAACTTTGCAAACAAATAGAAACAGTAACAAATAACATTCATGCAATAATACAACTGTTGCTCTTTTCTTAGAAATGCAAGCATTATTTTCCAGACACCATTCCTACAAATTCAAGGCAAGATGCTGCAAATCCACATTAATTCAATTTCTTTTCCTTTCTTTGTATGGTTATTGTACTATATATCAGACTAATTGGCAGTATGATTGATTGCTACTTTTCTTTTCAAAAACAAAATATCATCTGAGCTAAAGGGGAGGACATTCAATGGAATTTCTTTATCAAATCACACAGCATTGGCTTCACTGGTTCCTATTGATACATGTAATCATAGGGACCAGATGGGAACAAAGGGTAATTAGAAAAGTATCTTAAACTGATTTATCCTCTTACCAAGAACAGAGGGAAAAAACTAATATTTATCAGCAGGACCAGTTAAAACTGAATGAAACAATACAAAATTGGCAGGGAAACAAAAGAGGCCATTTTACAAGGCAGTAATCCATGTGCTTAAACGTGTGGTTTTCTTAGTTACTTAGTTAACTATCCATGCTGAGTCATGAGGGATGATTTGTTTCACTTTATTCTAAAAAATGTTGAAGATATGATTCTGTATTATTTACAAATGAGCAAAATCCTAGGACAGAAATGAGGAATTATTATAATTTTGTTCTATTTTAGTTTCTCTTCTCACTCACTAGTCTTCATTTCTTAATATATCTTGTTAAAAAGACATATAACAATGAGCATAATATCCAATTGAAACTTTGATTTGTGCAACTTCTCTTCTTAACATTATGCATCGTGCATTATCTGTCATTGTCTACAACCCACATTCTAGCAATCAGCCTACACGTGACATTGCATTCAAAGTTATACAATACAAATTGTACAATACGAGTAAACCCATGCTTTTCCTAAACCCAGCTCTAATCCAGTGGAAAACATTTGGAAAGGGTGCAAGGCACTTAATATCTTACAAACTAGGGCTTCCAGAGTATGGTCATCCAGTAAACAGAACCAACCTTCCCATAAGTGATAATTGTGTATTACTGAGTAGATTCCTAAACTTTGATGGGGCAGCAGTATAAATCCTCAAACCTTGCCCTGCCATACAGAATTAAAGCAGAGAACACATATAAATCAGCTGCACATTTATAAAGATCAGATGCATAGCTGACTCAGAGAATTTTTTTTAATAAAGAACTTTTTTTAAAAAAAAATCTGGTTTCCACAGTTACAGCTATGCACAAAAATGCTTTCTAATGATTGGCAATGTGCATTTTATTTATTTGAATCCTGCTTTTATTATTTTTACAGATACGGCAGTGAACATATCCAACACACATATGTAAATGGAAACCCATGCCCTCATCTTTCTCTTCTACAGTAGTTCCAATTCAGATCATGCTGGATGCCTGACATTCAGATGTGCATTGGAAAACTGATGCTCATTTGGATTTAATTAGGCTGGGTGGTCATTGATTTACAAAGCCAACTGGTTCTGCATATGGGTGTCCCTTGTAGGTTTAGGATGACTAACTATTGTCAACTAAAGAAGAGGAAATTAGAAAAAGATTGGCTTTCAAATAATATATCCACTAGTTGTGTATCTCTCAACTACCCATCCCAAAATGTTACCCATCTGTATCAGAAAATGTAATAGAAAGTTATTTTTTCATAGATAGATTCATTATATACTGTCATGATTAACTTAATTCATCAGAGTAGGCTAATATTCTACTCTTCTTAGGAAGAAAACAGTTAAAGGATGCATTGAAAATGAAGGATGGGTAGTTTTGATCCTAAATAAAAAAGAGCTACTGAGAGATACATCCATGAAATAGGGTGGTAGATAGTGGACAGGAGGAAGGAAACTATTCTCAAGTGAAAGTACTGTTTCACACCAAGTACTGTAGCGCTGATTTAATTAGAGAAGGGAGTTATACCATCCCAACACTGTACTTACGAAGGCTGAGCTTACCTTGTGATAAGTTCAGCTTTCTAATCTTTTGCTAAACGAGATCACAAAACAAGGAGGAAGGCAGAGACAGAGAGAGAAAGGGAGGGAGAGAAAAAAATGGGAGGTAGAAAGAAAGAGACAGAAAAAGAAAGAGAACAAATTCACATTCCAATCCAGTCACATCTGGCTTTTAAAAAAATGAAAAGAGAATCTTTAAACAATAAAATACAGGCTAAAAATGCTTTGGCCATGAGATCACTTTCTGTCACCCATCATCTCACTTACACTGTTGTCCTGATGGTTGCTGGATCAACCACATAAGCTAAAGCCATAAATCAAATCAGAGAAAAGCAAATATATGTTACCCACATTTTTGTTCTGAATGGATTCATGTAGGGTTCACATGCATAAATGATCGAGAGAGGGTCAATGATTTCTTGCCCATTTGTCACATGAAAAATAACTCAAAGGGAACATCTCTAAATAAACATAGTAAGCATTTTGCTGAGAACATCTGAATGTAGACCATGTTGCCAATTGTGGCATGTGTTCAACAGCAAAACAAAGTGTTCCATCTATGAAATGTGTTTGCTCCTCTGATATCATCATGCAAACAGAGGTGTGGTGGTTCCTCCATGTACAAGCTACTTGATAGTAGTTTCTTGCCATGGCAACATGCTCTTTTTCAGAATAAAATAACTAAATTGCACATTGACAATTACTGCGAACAAACAGTCAGTTGTTATGTTTGTAGCCTTTTCTCAGAGAAGCTCAGGCCAATAATTTAGCTTCATAAATACATTAAGTAAGTCACAAACAAACAAACAAAAACCACACACATGCAGCTTAAAAGTCATAAGAAAGTTGTATACAGGTCCTTTAAATTGTACTTCAGCCACCCCATTTATACCAGGTTTAAATTGAGATCAGGGTTTTTTTCAAAGGTCTCTAGAGCTAGGTGATGAACTGAAGTCAGATCTCCAACAACCACATTTGTACTTCTACTCACTGCAGTACATGAGCTCTTTTGAGGACCATTGGAAATGGTAAACATTAATGCAAACTGAGCCTAGATTATGCTTTTTTTCCTGCTACAACCTAGCACAAGATGTCTTTTTGTGTAAAGTAGCATGCCTGTCATTTAGTTTCCTTCATCTGTTGCAGGCAAAACCCAACAATTGGATCTATCTGGGAATAACACCAAGAATTATTGAATAGAGGACACAAATGTGTGTTAACATTGATTGCATCATTGGGAATGCAAACACATATGCAGAGTCACAAACAAGTAGAAGGGGATGCTTGGTTTCCTTGATGATGGCGAGTTCAAAGTTGCAGCTGGCTTCAGCTATCAATAGAAAGTGATGCCACAGCCATTATCATTTATAGCACTGGCTATCAGTAATCTAATTAAACTGTGTACCAGTCCTTAATATCTGTCAGGCAAACAATGTGCAGAAATGTGTGGGCAAGTTCTGGCACTCTTTCTGGCAAGGTCCTTTTTCCGCTGTCAGTAGTACCATTGGCTTCTCCTAATATAATTATCCTGACTTTTATTCAATTAAGTGTCATTCCTAGCTTTAAAAAAACTTGCTTTATCAACTGATTCAGGTGTAATGCAATAATAAGATGAACTCATTGCAGTGCATTAGCTCTGCTGTTCATAACTTCGGGATATGAGTTCATTCATAGCAGTCGATTTCCATTATGCAACCACAGTTGACAAGGATTGATTCTGTTCCATTCATTTCTTCATGGATATTTCTCATATTGAAGAATGATCATCATGTTCATATGTAAATCTAAACTGATATATTGTGAGGAAAACACTTGGGTTTATTAGGATAGTGGGGTTTTTTACATGTTCAGTTTAAAAGAAAAACTGTGGAGTTTAAAGATGTAGATTTTTGTGAAACTGGCAAGGCACTGAACAGTGAGCTGAATTCAGATTCAGAGTAGACTTATTAAAATGCACGGGCCTTGATTGTATTGTGAGAATCCTGCGTGCTGTTGATTGCAGTTAGCCTGATTTTAAGAATGGCTATATTTTGATTCCTATAGAAGGCACCCTACATTGTATGATACAATCTAGCTCTGTACCAGATACATGTTCTATGTGTTGAAATAGGCTTCACATCTGGGCAACTCAACTACTTCTAGGCCAACCATCAAGGTCAAGACCTGAAACCCTTGAACCCCAAATATTCCTGTAAGTTTCCTCTGACTTCTATTGCTTTTCTCTGGTGTGTTTATCCACTGAAGGTCTGATGAAATGGAGTATGTTAGGACTTCCCCCACCCCCTAAATCTGAACATGGGGGTTGCATTTTAGCAGTACTGAATGAATGCCTGGATCTATCATACATTGTGGCCTCCACTATATAGAAGGCCAGCACAATTAACTACTCTATCCTGTCTCACCAAATTACTTAATACCTGTTTTGTCTGTTATTTTAGTCCTAAGAATAATTGTTCTTATGCTTATTTCTAAGCTTTTCTGAGGCATCTGATTGTCCTTGGAGCTTTTCACTTAATTTCTTTAAGGATTTCACTAAAGAGAGGCTCACAAAGATACCGTTAGGCAAAAACGAACAATAGAAAAATGCCACTAGTCTTATGAAAAGTTTGGGGGCTTCCCTCAAACGTTTTTTTCCTCATGAAAAAGAATTCCTAACTTTGTTTTTAATTTCACTGTAATTTAAAATCTTGTGGCAATTCTAAATCATTCCTTTTTCTTTTGGCACAGTTTTTGACATGCTTTGCCCCAGTTTTTATGATCCAGGGCCAGCCTTTGTTTTCCACTATATAAGAAGTACATAATGGAGGTCAATCATGGCAATGTATCTGTTAAAGAAAACAATGGCTGCAGCCCCCCAAAAGTTCCACAAATTGTTACTAAATATACTTAAATTTAGAAAGAGGAAATTATTCAATACATTAAAGAGTGTTGGTCTCTTGAAATCTTGTTTTTGCCTGGATCACATCCAATGAAGTACAGCATACAATAATAGGCAAAGTGTGGCCCATAGCTAAGACAAATGATTGTGCTTATAATAAGATATTGACCTAAGTGTGACTCTTAGAGTAACATTACGAACACCAAACTATGCTCACCTCCTATCATGTGTGGTCTTATGAACTGCTGCTACAATACATAAAAAAACAAGAAATGTTTATTAAAGTTGACCTAAATTAGGTAGGACTAGTAAATATAAGCTGAGTTGGATGTTCTGAACCTCTTGTTTCTTTCTAACAAAGTGGTTGACCAGATTTCTATAGCCCAAGTATAGTTGCCCTGCCTAAATTACATAAAATATGTTGGATTTTCATCTAATTAGTTAAGGAACTATGGCCCTTCAGATACTGCAGTTATATATCCTAGAGTTCCTTACCCTTCGCTATGCTGATTAGAGGTACTAGCAGGTATCACTTAGAAACATGAAGGTTTCGCCCCATTACACAGTATAATGCTTTCTAACAAAAATCTTTTATTGTTATATTATTGGAATTAAAATGATGTTGTTTGCTATATTCTATAGTATTATGTTATGTATCAGTCTTTGTGTAATATTACATAGTTGATTAATTGATGATTAAAAGGCAACTAGTTGACATTTTTAACCTGAGTTTAAAGAAGATGACCATTTCAACAACACTTCAACATAAGCTCAAACTCCCACATTGCTTTTCTCAGCATGGGTAGAACCTGAGCAAGCTCTCACCAGAACGGGTTTACCTCTGATCCTCAGGCCCTTTGGCCTGGATCCATCTTTTCTTTGATGTTGTTGCTGGTTCATAGGCATAAATCAGTGACAAGACAGAACAAGGAGAGTAATTTCTCTTTCTAAGTAGTGGTTCTCCTTCTAGGTTCTTTTGCCTAGAGGAAGAAGATGAATGGAAATTGACAGAGAGCAGGAAAGGGGTCATAGTCAGGCTACTTTACCCATGGGCTTTTTACATTTGACACTGTGGGTTTTTTACATTTGACACTGTTGCAGGATTAATAAATTTAAAGGATAGGCCTTTGCAACTGTAAATTAAAGGTTCTTAGAACTAAATTTCTTGGACATCTTCCTATAAATACATCACTTCCACTAATGTATAAGGCAAAATATTATTGTGGTGAGAAATATTATGGTAGTGTTGATGAAACAGTTCTTTGGAATAAAGGTTACATTTTTAGAAATTATATCTGAATATATTAAAATTACAGTACAACTACACTTAAAAAAAGTCATTTTAGATGTAAAGCACTATAAATATTTCTTCAGTTTATTACTTTAAAATACAGTAGGATGTTGTCCTAGAACCAGGAAGATTGAGGTTCAAATTTAACCGAATCCTGGAAGATCTCTGGGTAACTGTGGGCTATCTGTTGCCTCCACGTATCTACAAATCTGTTGCTTTAGGGAGAAGACTGAAAGAGAGTGCCTTGCAGGCTATTCTGAATTCATGAAGGACAGGCAGAATCTAAATCTAAGACATAAATAAATAATACAAATACTTAAAAAAATTAACCTAAACATATCATGAAGTTTCAGTACTTTCTACCTTTTAAAGAACATTTATTTCTGGATGTTGCATTTTTCATATACTTCCTCTATAATAGTTATTGATTCTGATACATAATTACATATTTATTGAGCGAATTTGACTAAAAATGATTTAGATTATTTTTCTATTTTGTGCGGATTGATTTTTTTTTTTCAAATATAGCCATAGCTTTTGAGAGCAATAAAGAAGCCACTTGAAATAATATACAAATTCCACCTCTATGTTTGTGAGCTAAATTCAGGGTGTCTTAAACCTTCAGACCTCAAGCCAATGATTCAGTCTCTGGAGTTGGGTTGGCCAAATCTGACTCGTAATATCCACATATCACACATTTTATATCTCTTGTATTGCAGCCCCACTGAATTAATAATGACTGGTTCTAATCCAGAGAATGTGCATATCCATCACAGCTGCGCCACGATGTAACAAGTAGGGCATAAAACATAGTTATTATTTTAGGCATCACACAGAGTTTGATTAGGGCAGTTTAGAAATAAAATAGGTATAAAACCAAATCAGTAAATATTTTAAAATATTTTTGTTGTATAAAAATACCATACTGTTGTATAAAAACAGAGAAAAGTAACTTTTTTGTAACCAGGGGAGGAGGGAATCCTACTTTCAGTTTTCTTTATCTTTATAGCCAATGGTTATCACAATTTCTTAATTTTAGTTTTAAAATATGCCATTCTTCTAAAGATGACATCCTCACTTGTTTTTTGTTTTTCAGTTTTTCCTATGGGTCCAAGCCTTCCAATACTCTGCCAGTTCACTTTTGGAGCAGTTTGGGTTTTTAAAAACCAAAATAGGTGTGATATGCTTAAAGGAGATTGCTGTAAATTTTGGCAGAATTATCTTGGGGCTCCATGGGCAACACACATCATGCAGCCATGGGTGTCCTACCTTTGTCCTAAAAAAAATAAAGAAATCCTGTAATATCTGGGACAAAAAAGACTTCAGAAAGCACATGACAGATTCTGCATATAGCCAATAAATCTCAGTCTGACAAAACGTAACGTACATGACAAAATAACAGCTCCAAAGACTCCTCAAAAAAAACACTAACAGTTAAAATACAGTTAACATTTCTCAAGATACTGTACTGAACATAACCTATTCCTTTCTTCTACTTTCTAAAATTATGCTATAACAAATGTCCAAAATAGCTGACTCCAACATATGGATTCTGACATTTCCCACTAATTCATCATATCCTCATATATATTTTGAAACATTAATTCAAAATCCTGAATCTGGCAGTTTTGACTTGGCTTCATTTCTAATTTTCACCACCTTATTTTAATATTAATATCTCTATGCATCATGTGATTGTGCAGAATATACACATTTTTGCCAATAATGTTCTCAAATGCAATTGGTTTAAATCTTTCTATTTCTTTCTTCCTTTGCAGATATAAAATCTGTGTTCTAAAAACACTAGTATATGAGGAAAGCACTGGCAAAGTTAATAAAAATCCAACTTTATAGAATTCCATCTTCAATTCAGAAGCAGAAGTGTAAGCTGATTCAATTAATCATTCTTTCGCCTCTTCCTTAGCCAGCCCAGTACCTTGAAATCTACGAACAACTCTTGTTCTGGAGAAGAAAGGGAGGAACTCAGTGGAAGGGCTTGAATTTTTTGCCTACCTGGGAAGGTCCTGGGGGCAGGGCAGGAGGAAAAATGCATTCCTAGATGGGTTTGCGTGTTAATGGAAATTAACCTGGGGGATACGTTTCTTAAGCTTATGATGTTCTCTGAAGGTGGCATCTATAGCCAAACACAGATCATATTCATTTCACTCTGGAAAATTGCACAGCTAGATCCACTGACATGAAAAGAGAATTCTCAAATCACTCACTCTTCTTGTTACTGGAAACTTTCTTGACTCAGGCAAGACATACATAGGCTTCAAAGAAGAAAGAAGAAAAACAGCAGGGCAAATCATATTGTAGCAAATTCAACACAAGACAAAAAGTCAGGAAGGTCATTTCTGTATACTACACTTTCCTGATTCTTGTGGGTAGGAATTTAAATTTTCACCTAATACTCTAAATGTGTGTCCTCCCAAGGTGAAGGTTATTTAAAATGAGATTCACTTGCCTTTAGGTAGGCAACATACATCATCAAATGTTCCTTTCCCTTTTTGACAAAAGAAGGGTGGTTAAAAGACATTTAGGCTAAATCCATATAAATTAGAGTAGTTTGGTCTTTGTTTTGTTTATGCTTGCATGTTTACTTTGGCCTAAAATTCAAAACAGCTTAGCTAGAGGGAATATTCATAATGCAGTTCAATACCCAATTCTTTAAAGGTAAATAGATGATGAATTATTGCAGAAGATCAACAACATAAATATAGGTTCTGATTATGTTTTAAAGTAACTATGAAATGTTAATAAAACAGTTTTTTTATTAAAAAAAAATGGGAAGGCTTCATGCTTTATGTTTACATGATTGATTTTTATTTTTTGGCCATAACAATATATTACAAGACCAAGTAGACTGCATTTTGAGCAATATGGCATATACTGCATTTTTTTCTTGTATTCTACATATACAAATATAGAATTCTATAGCAGTTGGGCTAATTATGAATAGAGACTGAAACCTAGAAATAATAAGACTATTTCTTAATTTGATCTCCATGAATTCTCTCTTTAGTCCTGTCTCTTCAACATTGAAAAAAATACTATCCAAATGAATCTCACAAAAAATGTGTACATCCTCTTCTTTTCTGCACGGTTCAAATATCAGATGTTTCCGTAAAGGATGATGCTTAATAGGAGTTATTTTCATTGCTCCTATTTCAGAGCAGTACTTGCTGGCAGAATTTTGGGCCCCACAATGAAATACAAATTCAACCCCAGCACCACGAGCAACATTTGTTACTATAGCTTTTACAAATTGCATAGAATCTGAGAAAATATTAACCTTTTATAGGAAGAAAATCCAAAAGGTAAAAAACAGTTCAGCACCTATTAAAAAAAAAGAAGTAAAGAAGTGCTTATTAAATGCAGGAAATGAAGAACAAGCAAATTCTTGCAAATTCAAGATGTGGAACTTAGTCATTACAATCCCTTTCAATATGAAACCAATCATTCACACTGGTCACGAAGGCAGCTCCCTCTCTGCTCAAATTATTCACTTGAAGATAAGCTCTCACCAAACTCTTTAGGGGTTTAACTAATTT
The DNA here is from genome assembly GCA_032468055.1 of Acrochordus granulatus. NCBI lineage: Eukaryota > Metazoa > Chordata > Lepidosauria > Squamata > Acrochordidae > Acrochordus > Acrochordus granulatus. Next base: position 134,975 of record JANHZU010008244.1, read on the forward strand.
GCTGCACAGATATGGCACGTCTGTTGTAATAACAGGTAGGATGTGTTGGGGTCGGCCATTTATCAGAATTAGCCTTCTTTTCTCACTCTGCAGTGAACGAAGCTGCCTCCCCGGCTTCTCACTCTCAGGATTCCCCATCCCCTTACGGCCCATAATGTGGCAGGCAAACAAAATTGACAGTCTCTTCTTGTCAACAAGGAGCAATTCTCCCGAGGAGCCACTTAGCTGTGCAGAGGAAGCAATGTATTAATGTGCCCGTCCCAGGAATGTTAATCATCTTCTAGCTCCCTCTGACTTTGACAAGAGCAAAATCACCAAATTTGTTTACTAAATGAATCGTAATATGCTAATAAGAGAGCATGACATATATGGTAAAGCCAAACAGATGGTTTGTTTACTCCACTTTGCAACTTTATAAATGTTGTAAGTCAGGGAAACGTTAGGGAGAATTATTGGGTAACTGGCAGGAGCAACTGAGCCTTTTGCATACAAAATGCTGGGCCAGAGCAAAAAGGAAGCCATTTTTATCCCTCCAAATGTTCACTAGTGTTAATATCAATACGACATCTGTGCCGATTGTGCATACTCCCCCGGGGGGCAAGTGATTCTTCTGAGTTTACCAGGGCATTTTCTTTTGACTGGGCTTTTTTGTTTGCACAGCTTCTTGTAACATTAAAATGGGAGAGTTCACCACTCCAGCAAGGCTTGGTAATTCAGTACATACCTGTTGAGGTGTTAAATGAAATGACTCTTATGGTGTGAACAGAATTACATTTTCCAACAGCTGCACATGCTCAAGAGCATTGAGGTCAAGACATAATTGTAATATGTTACTATTGTTATTCGTTAAGATCAAAAGACATTGCAAACAAATACCATTACCACTAGATCAGTTGACAAAATGACGAATTGTAGCACTTCAAGCCCACACTTTACAAGCTGGCTTGTTGCAAACCATCTCATTATTGAGGAAGAAAATGGTGGTGGTGGGGAGACTGAAAGTTTCTAACATCCCAAGTTAGTCAGTATCAAGTAAAGAAAAAAAAAATGACCAAGCACTGCCAAAATAAGATAAGGAAGTATATGGAATAAGCTCTGTGTTTAAATCATACCTTTGCGCAGAGGTGGCAACAGACTAACTTAATTATAATTAGCAGTCCTAGTTAATTGTTTGATATTATCAATTCTTCCCCATCTCCAGAATGTTTGCAAGCTATCTGCACATGAGCGATTCATACGTACCTGAAGAGAGTGGCTTCAGTAGCTTTTATGGATCTTCTGTATGCCATCCATGAAAGGCCAAATTCTTTTTTTAATGAATACCAGTTCCTGAGATTTATTGCATGGAAGATCATTTGAATCAAGAGTGATTTTTAATGCAAAATACTTGATCCAAAATTCATGCCAATTTATTCTCCTAAGAATATTCTCACACTATTTAGGAATTTCTGAACTCAAGCTCCATTAGATGGAAGGACAGGTGGGACACAAATTTTAGAAGAAAACAGAAAATAAATTTCCTGAAATCTCCATTGATAGCATTTGACTTCATAGGTTAAAGCCATACTATACTATAGCCATTAGTATGCTACCCATACAGATTTGTATTATAGTTACCTCTTCTTATTTTCTCCACAAAACATCATTTGCTGATTTCAAATACTAGTTTGTGCTGCTCAAACTTGGTAGCTAAGTTGCATACATATATCATCATACCACAGAGAAGTTTCAGCCTGGTTTAAAGAACTGTACAGCATGATGATATAGAAATGACACATTTCATGATAACTAGTTATAGGGTGATTTCACAAATTGTGAAGAAGCACCTACAGCCAACTTTTCCAAAGAGTTAACAATGTTTTCCATTTCTAGAATGCACTGAGAATTGAAAAGCTGATTCACACATGTATGTGTCTTGACTTGGTTCAGGTGCTCAGGGCCTCAAGGCCAGAGGGTGAAAAGAGACTGCTGAAAAGCACTGAGATTATATGAAAAACTGAACTGCATTCATTCTGATGGTTCGGTTCAAGAATCAAAGTTATCATTAGATTCCTTGACAAAGTTTTGATCTAGCTTGACTTAAGTTTATTATATTGGGAATAATTTAATAATATAACATTCCTAGTTAAAGAGGAATTTGAATGAATTATGTAGGCTAGATTTGAAATTACAGGAACATTAACATTCTTGATTTCAAGTAATATTTTAACAATGAACTGTGGTATGGCCATGAATTAAACTATTTAAAAATCATAGTTTATTTGGGTTCAAAATTATTTTTGTAAGGATTTAAATATGAATATCATGACAATATTCAAAAGCACTGGTAGTTGCATGCTGTTTTGATTTCTGATCTACAACATTCCCTCAAACACACTTTAAAATATATTTGAGTAATTTCTAATCTAAGCTTTAGTAGCTGATTACCAGCACAGATTTATCTATGCCAGTTTTGGTCCACAATGTAAGGATCTAATGGAATTTCTCCATACATATTCTTTTTATTGGTTATTAAATTTACAAAAAAACCCCTATTAATAAGAGGGCAAGCAACAAGGAATTAAAAGATGAGTTTTTATTCCAAGGACTACGCTGGAGCAAGGACTGTAAGCAGCTCTCCCAGACTGATGCTTAGATCACATCTACTCATCCCTGACCAACAAAGAAAATTTCAATGAAATAGTTTCACTGGTTTTACAGCAGTGAGCTTTTGGGATTGTCAAAGTGCAAAAGCTTTTCCAAGGAGAAAAGGAATCAGCAGCTGAAATATAATTAACCTTCCATTCTTAATGCAAAACTGCCACACACACAGGAGCTCTGCAGTCTGTTAGTGAAGTTATAATGGCCAACAGGCAGAAGGAAAATTGGTCAAAAGTTGGCAGCTACTGTCATATTTTTAGAATTATGATTAATGACACTAATAATGCAGATGATTACTGATATGTGTATCTCCTGCAGTTTATCATATTGCACTGGCTGCCTACATCCACAATAAACACGATGCTATCATTTACCTCTTTATTGAAGGCAATCCTTTCTCTTGTGAAGGACCGGACTCTAATTACTTTGTAATGTTTTATGTCTCAAGCTTTTTACAGCTCTGGACCTCAACAACTGTTTCATATCTACTATTGATAAATTACAGAATGTTTAATCAAAATTTAGAACCTGATGTTGTCATTTATAAGCTTCCAGATTGCCAAGGTACTTAAGGTCTCACTCCAAATACAAAAAAGACTGCTGGGTTCAAAACAAATCTCCCAAATATGCAAGATATCAAAGACCTTTACCTCTGGTATTTTGAGATGATTAGTCTTTTCTTGGTTTCTGACACATATCATTACAGTTTCTTTGTTTTAATTACTTATTGAACCCATCAGACATTTTTCAGTGACAACAGTATGCTTTGGAAGAGACTAAACAAATGCAGTCTTATTCTTCTCTAATACCTAAGCAGCTTATATTTCAGTTCCTGTTTTACTTTTAAAATGGTTTCTGACTTTTGAGGGACGGGGTATGTCGACTCACAGTATCCACTGCAGTTTCCTCTAGGGAGAAAGTCTTTATAAATGACAACACAGTTTTGAAGTGGTTAAACAAGTAGAAAAAATTTTCAGAGACAAATACATATGATTTTTTTAATGCGGATTTTTATGGCACTGTCATACAACCATTCACCGTTGAAGTTAAGTGTTTTTTTAATACCATTACTGAACTGCTGAAATGGATGCTAATACAGCTTGGAGTGCTAATGTCAAGTCCTGGTAATAAAAAAGACAGACTGCTGAATGAAATAATTTCAAGTAAAAAAAAAAGGAGAAGAACAAAAGTGCTCTCGCTTTCCACTTTTATTGAATTGGGACTGACTGAGCCAATTGCTTTAGAAGTCTGTAAAACACAATTACTAGTGAGCCGAGTGACCCAGCCGTGCCCCCTTTGTGACTGTGTAGACTAAAAAGTGTTAGAATAAGAGCTATTTCTATATATGGTTATCAAACTTCTGAGGTTTCTCCAGCAGAGATGCTGCCTTCCGGATTCACTGAATGGGCACCCTTTCTTAGGAAATCTTGAAACATGCATGGCAACTGAAGTATCTCCATCACTTCTAAAATGCCTGTCCTCAAAATACAACTAATCATATGATTCTTCTTCAAAAAGAAATTTCAAGGCTTGTCAGCGTAAACCTGTATTAGCAGCCTTCAATATGCTTCCCTGAGGATTGGATGCAAAAACAGTACTTGAGATGCACACACATAGAATTTAACTGTCTCCTTTTTATATTTTGATCTCAAGTTTAATTATGGGACAAAGTGAATTAGATAAGAAAGAAAGAACTGTTCTGGCAAGGGTTTAAAAAAAAGTAAAGGAACTTTATAACCTACAAGTCAAATCTAAAGTCAACAGTTTTGAAATGTATCGTGAATTTCCCAATTTTTGTATTTATTTTGATATGGAAGTTGGAATTTAGAAACATTATACAAATGAATGGCTACCACAACAAAATATTATTTTAAGTGAATCCCAACTTTGACCTTTTTTAAATGTTTCTTTGCAACTAAGTCTATGGATTATGTATATTTACAACACACTAGTTTGGGCAAATTAAAAGTTTTTGTGGAAAAAGCTTTCTTGTCCACGTAAGTATTCGAGCCTTTTAAGGGAAAATGTACATTAGAAAGTTAAATTACCCTGCATTCAAGCAAAGATCTTCTCAATAATGTTTACCTAAGAATATCTATCTGTAAATTTCTGAACCTAGAAAAAAGAATTAGTTCCTTTCAAATCTCATTAAAGGCCTTGTCTCCCAAAGCTCAAGCTTGAGATTAATATTTTTACTAACCACTGATACTACTCCAGATTTAGTTGATGTTACAGTGCTGTCTAATAATTGCACATTTATAGGGCAATAAAGGCAATGGGACACTTCAGTAAACTGTAAAATGCTGTGTAAATATTGAGTTTTTAATAGTGGGACATATAACAGCTATTATATAAAAAGGAGCGCAAAAATAAAAGATGTGATACAGCATTGATTTCAACATCAATAGGAAGACTCTTCTTCAGCTATTCTTGGGGCAGCCACATTGTGGTCCTACGAAAATCAGATCAGTAATTCTGATCTGAAAGAATGAGTGTGAAATACAGGATCCTGATTAAAATCTCCTTTGTGCACAGCTTTATTTAAAAAGTGTTTTTAATCAAGTTCTTATCTCTGCTGACCACCCTAATCCTTACGGTATAATATTTAATACCATATTAAATATATTAGTTAATATTTAGTCCCAGTACCCCCAATCAACAGACACTGAATTAAATAAAAATTATATGATTTTATTCCATCATTTTCTTCTGCAATGGTATGCATTGTCATTAAGTCTAAGAAAAGGACCTCCAACACTCTTAGAAAAACATTTATCTTCATAATTTAGTTTAACTTTCCAGCAATATCAGTTTAAAGGGCAGGACTGCACTGTTTTAAAATCGGCTGGTTACAGTCATAATCACAGTTATGAACTTAGACATTGTCTAACACTGCAGACAAATATGGAAGAACCTGCTTTTCTACCAACTTCATTATTTCCCTGCATATCCTTGGGAAGAACAATTTATTTTATACAACTTAAAAAGCTCACCTCATCCCACTTTTCCTAGCTTTTGGGAAGGCTTCACATTCTAGCACTGCTAACATTAGCAATGGTGTACTTAACTATATTTTATATTTTTCAACAATGCCTGCAAATTGTTTGCAAATGGATTGCTACATCACTAAAAGAGATTTCACTGAGACCACATGAGGAGAATATCTATGTGGCATTGCATATATATATATGCCTTTATCCTGTAGGACGAGACATTCACTTAGGCAATAGATGAAGGACTCTGCAGTTCACTTATCTCTCATCAGTCACTGAGGATCTAAGATAATACTATCCCATTTTGCTAAAAATTTTAAGAAAGTCGAATCACCTAGCCACTTTCAGACCAAACTGTTCACAGAAAAAGAGGAATGCAGCAGGGGAAAAAAAAAAGCAAAGCCCACCATTATTTACTTCTGATTTTTTTATGAAGTTGGAAAATTAATTAATCATAGAAAGAAGATACTACAAACAGAATACACTGCTTGATTGCATGGTTGATTTGGCAAGGCAAGAAACAAATTCCTTGCCTTGAAGAGCAGTCCCAACTTGCCAGTTAAATGGCTTTAAGCTAAAGTAGAACTGAAAGTGTGCCTGAGGATGTATACTTTTCAAAAAGACAAAAAAAGTACTTTTAAATTATTTTATTAAATCATTACGCAAACAGCTAACACCTTCAAGTGCTATATTTTATCCTCTTAAGTCATAGCTAATTACATGTGCATTTAAAGTCACCACAACCTAGTTTAAAAAAATCTTCTTTCTAATAGTACTTATGGACTCCTCAAAATTACATAGATTTGTCGCGTAAGCAGTTTCCAAAAGTTAGCTTTGTAAATTTCAAGACCTAGCGGGATGAATGGAAAAGGAGGAGGGATGGTTGCTGTTGTGTTGCAGAGGTGATAACAGGAGGCAGGTAGTCTTTGTTCACATCTTCACCTTTGTTGATAATGTATGCAGTGGCTCATCAGACGTATTTAATGTTAATTTATTCAAGCACACCTGTACAGGGCTGAAAATCAGGTAACTAGATAAGCAAGTAGTATTGCTTCCGCTTTTTTGATCTAACTACCCAGGGGCCTATCTCCACACAAATTTAGTTCTGGAAACCTCAGCAGATTTTAATAAACCCAATCCAGATGTCTTTTTCCATACAAATTATGGAGTTTACAAGTTTAAATCTGGACTGATTTAACTAGCAACCTAATGGCAGAATCACACTTGACACCAATAGTTGCCTCATATTTATTTATAAGTCACCCTGAGCAAATATTATTTTGTTTTTAAATTATTCAGGGGACTGAATCACCTTTCCCACCTTGCAGATAAACACACATGCTTTTTGTTCTATGGAAATTTAAAGAGAAATGTTAACAATTAGCATCCTTTACTCATGGAAAGGCAATGCATCATGTTCCTTCCTTTGTAACTTGAAGCAGTTAACAGTGGTCCTGCTGATGCATTTATTTTACATGAATCCAGGAAATGAAAAAGTGAAGTAACATATCTGACTGTGCAGAAGTTGTGACCCAGACCCAAATAATAAGAAAGATTTACAGTGCCAATTGCTGACAGCAACAGAAATTGGATATTAAATTATTAGCATGTTTAAGAGTGATCAAAATTAAAGGTGTAAGTTTGTTCAACTTTTAAACATACCAGGAGTCCTATATGGGCATCTAGCTCTATTTAGCTGCAAAATGGGCATCCTAATCTCAGATTAGCCACTGATAAACTTTATTAGCCATTACTGATCCAAGGTTTATCTGAAGGCAAGAGCATCAAGATTTTCTTGAAAGACATGGTTTTAAGTAAGACTTTATCTTTTTATTGAGAAGCCCTTGGTGTCATAATGAAAATCATGTTGTCCATATGAC
>JANHZU010008244.1:144750-155061 GCA_032468055.1 Acrochordus granulatus
GATGTAAATGTAGTTTGTGACAGTTCAGATAATCACCTAAATGAGGGATGTCCACTTTCTGCACTGTAAGAGTTCTATCTTGTTTTGTGAGGCATGTCAAGGGTGCCCTGCAAATAACTGCCCAATGACATATAAGGAGAGATTTTGGGGGGCTCATCAGTTGTTGAAAGTTGGAGGTAGGTGAAAACAGGGCGCTGTCAGGCCATACTTTTTGCCTCTCAAACTTTACCTGTTCAGTTTATTTCCTTTCCTTCTCTCATTCTGGCCATACAAGGTAGAACTTTATGCAGACTAGCCAAAAGAAACTAGGATTAAATTGTAACAAGTATAGGAGTTCATTGAAAAGCATAATGTGTGTGAAAAAGAAAAGGTAAGCATTAAAGCTAAAACATGGTGAGGGAAGATCAGAAACACATTTTTTAATCAGTTGTTCACTAAAAAATTTGAAACAATTTCACAATTTTGACTGCAGTCCAATAGATTAGGAAGCTGTTGTTGCTTTTTCTTCTTATGTGAACACCAACTGATTATGCTTTATTAATATTCTCTGAGCTGCATTAGTGTTTTTTAAATGCTTATTTATATGTATGTGTGGATATGTGTTGCATATTTGTTGCATGTGTAAGGTTATGTGTGTTTAAACCTGTAAGTCTGGAAAAGCTATGTTAGCCTGCCACTGACTCACTTTGGCAAATTCCATTTATCTTACATTTTTGGAATAAAAAAGTAACCAAATTATTTAGAGCCAACTGCTTCTGTTTAAACTATTTCAGTCCTGATGTAGCATAATGGTTGTGTGATATCTTCTAAATGTCCAGTAGAAGAAAAGGTCGTTCTTAATTTTAAAATACGTTGGAGCGCCTCTTTATTTTGTGTGTGCAGTGCTCAGATGAATAAATTGGAATTTACATAACTTGCAGGGTACAAAACACACCCATATGAACAAAAGAATCTACGTAAAAGTTGCTTCTTTCTTTCTTAACGGGGTTCATCTGAATCTTCATTATCATTGGTCATGCATGTTGACTGTTCAAAGAATGCTTAACAGGTGCCCTTGTGAAATGGTAAAAACTATTATCAATGGTCACCACTTGTTTTGGCTTAGATTTTAAATAAGAGTTTTCTTCATGCCTCTTTCAAAAACTGAAATAGGAACTTCTAAATACAGCACTTCAATGAAGAAGAAATTGAATGTAACAGTAGTGACAGTATCTGTGCACCCAGGTCATATGTATGCACGCATATTAGTCTATCTTCTATCCATCATTTCCCAGATATTTACATTCTCCTATGCATGAATGGTTTATATGGCATACAGAGATTAGCATTCATGGGAGCTTTGTTTACAAATATTAAGGTACACAGAAAATTTATTGAAGAACCTACTCTCCCATTATATTTGCTCTTCTATTTCCAAGGCATACATTATATCACATAATATAATGGCTCAATATTTGCATACAGATCTAGACATCAAGAAAAGCAAGAAACAAAACTTATGAAAGACTTCTTGGTTCAAAGAAAGGCAACGTGGTATCTTTTAGTTATTTTTGTATCGCAACTCCCATGATCACCGTCCACTGATTTGCTGATTGGGACTTATGAGAGTTGTAATAAAAAAATATAATCTAGAGACCACTAGGTTGTTTACCCAATCTTATATTAAAGAAATATGGCTTCCATATAATTTAAATATATTCAAGCTTGGATTTCATAGGTAAGTTAAGAAAAGAAATCAGTAAATAAATTCAATATTTACTGACCTGTCTCTGCTTCTTCGGGAGGGGAAAGCAGCATTGCAGCCAGCCACTGTGCAGACATGCATCTCTTTTAAGTGAACATTCCTATAATGGAGTTTCACGCTGTAGGAACTCTTGAAACTCTTCTTGCACACATAACAGATCTTAGGATCCGGACTTGAGCACAAATCAGCTTCTGGAGAGAATTTCTGGGGGCTATTGTAATTGAATGATGAAGCGAAGCTCTCATGGAGAGCAGCCATGCTGGCACTGCCTCCGTTATAAAGTCCATATTGGCTCATGTAAAACATCTCATATGTAGGGTCTGTAAACTCTTCCTTGACTTTAACTTCACTGTGGTGGGAAACATCATTGTGGTTTTCATCCGGTCTTTCATGGTTCATCATAGAGTTGCTACTTCTTTCGTGGACCATGTGTTCATCCCCTTCCATGGATTCCTCACACAGTTTTGGCTCTGAGGTTTCAGACTCATTTTCATAGTCTCTCTCATGTTCTTGGTCTTCTGATGTCATACTATCTGTCCTTCTTAGTTCTGTCCTTGATATACACCTGTTTTGTCCATTTTTTGAGAAGTCCTTTATAGACAACCCAGGGCTCATCTCCTCCTGAGAATGGCACTGATTGTCATGACCACCATCATTAGCTACACTTCTGTTATCATTAATGTCCTCGTCTTCATAATCAAACTCATCAGCAGTATCAATAATTTCCTTCTCTATCTTCACAGGCATGCTTGACTTTCGTGGCTTTTTCTTTGGGGCAAGGTCAGCACTTATTTCTTGGCTGGGCATCATGCCTGCTGGTAGTGTTGATTCTGAAGGAAGAGAGGACTGTTCCATTGTGCCAGTTGCTGGCATTAACGGACTAGTTGGTAATGATGTTGGAGGACTCACCATTTCCCCAGGTGTAAGTAAACTTCTGTAAAAAGGAGGAACTGGCTGTACAGTCTTTAAAGCTGGAAATACAAGGTGGGTAGGAAGAGGATTTTGTAACACGGGATCTAATGGGGGAGTGGTAAATCCCAGTGGAGGTCGTCCTGGACTTGTTAATGTTAGACTGGACTTTGTACTTGCTATAACAGGAGTAGCAGCACCAGATGTAGCACGGATGAGATCTTTGTCTCGATTGTTTCTTAACATGGGCATATGAAGCCGGGGATTAGGGTTAGCACTGTGACGGTTGCGGCTTCTAAGTGAGCTAAAGACCATGTTGCAACCTTCAATAGTACATCGATGCTTGATTTTAAGGTGGACTGCATTGTAGTGGATTTTTAGCGTCCCCTTGTCATAAAAGGTTTTGCCACATGCATTGCAAAATACTCTCCCTTTCCGTGATGCTGATCCCATCCTTCTCATTCTGTGAATTCTGAAAGAGCTTTTTGTATGTTCGGATTTAGATAAATCATTGACAGGGGTCGAAGTCTGAACAGGGGAAACTGAAGTTGGCTCGGTTTTGGGCTCTACGTTTGTGATGCTGGTCAAAGCATTCCTGCTGGAGATCTGCTCATTCTTGAATGGTGCTGGGGAAACTTCAGATTCACTGCTTTCGTTATATTCATTCTGAGTTGAAAGACTTGGCTCACGTAGCCTCAGTGTTGGCTGTTCCAGCAGGAGCCCATTCGGAGGCAAGCCCAGTAGAGGAGCAGAGACTGGATTTATGTATTGAAATGGTAGCAGGAATGCCAGGCTGTTTGGGATGTTTTCAAAATGATGAATGCTGGAAGGGTTGCTGTTTTCCAAGTGAGCAAGGAGACTTGGGCTCCTGGTTCGATTATTGCTTTCAATAAAAGTCCGTATGTCTGAGTCTGTCTTTGAAGATGGAACAGCAATTGCCTGCCCTTCTTTTTCTTGAATTGCCATCAGCTCCACAATGGATTTGGTTTCTCCAAACCTCAAAAACTGCTGAAGAGTAATAATCTCTTCTTCCCTGGACATGATGGCCCAGCGGTCCAGCACTTTGCCTGCAGCATCCTAGAGGCCATATCAAAGAAATAACAAAGACAAACACAAAAGAAGAAAACCTTATTGATTCTGCATAATTATTGATTTCGATTGAAAGTGCTGTGCTGACTGCTCATCAAACACTAAGCTCTGAATTCTATATGCAAACGCTTTGTTGAAAGCAAAGTTTGCTACCATGCAAACACAATAATTGCTGTAAAAGAAACATAGTGGTTTAATCATGACAGAATAAACACTAGTGTAAACTACTGCTTTTTGTGAACTAAGCTATCTTCAATAATGTCTCTTGCGAACTAAACTAATAGATCTTTTTAAACAATCAAGATCTATATACCATATAATTAACATGCATTTGAATGAGAGGTGACTTCCACTGTACATTGCAACAAAAATGCCAAAGACTGCACCTTCAATCTTTGTTAAACTGTGTTACTAGAGGAAATATTTGAAATATACATTTAGTAGTATACAATATCCTTCTTGGAACCCAATACTGATGGTTTATTTTTCAGACAAATCAATAAATATAATACATAGCTCGACATTATAATTGAGATGGAAATTTAAAAAGGCAACATAAAATATTAAGCAAAACTTTACTGTATTTTTTCTCTTCCCAAAGATTTAAAATTTAATTTTACATTAACCATTTAAACAAAAAACTTGGCAAATTCCAATGTTTTGATTCATTTTGTAATCTGAATTTGGTTCAAGTGAAAATATGACTTTTTTGCCATTTTTAATAAATCAAAGTAGCAAGTATTTTTAAAAGTAAACATCTGATCATTGCAGATACTATAAATGTGTAAAAATGTGTTTTAATATTACCTTTTGATAGCAAAGGAAAAGTCCAGGGAGAATACACATCAGTAATCACCAGACTATCTGTTGTTAAATATACATTAAAAAGCATATCACACTTTCATTTTTGCTAGTAAGTATGATACTTGCCTCAAGGTAGAACTTAAAAATTCTGCACTGTAATATCAGACCATCCTCTGTAACAGCATGTATGTGTGTAAGCAAAAGACTGTTTAGATAATAAATATATTATTTCTTTGGCAATTTTTCTAGTTAAGTTCATGCCAACCATATTGCCAACCTTTATAATTTGCCAGCAAATCTTTTCTTGAGCATGAAGCAGCCAAGAGGTTAGTGATTCCTACTGAGATGCCTCTTTGGCTCAGTCTCGTTTGTTGTTTTGGTGTCAAAGTAGTTCCCCCCCCCCCAAAAAACTGCAGAAAGATCCATAAGCTGCTCCTTTCCAGTAACAAAATAAGTGAGCAGAGTATTACCAAATAATAATGAATACAAAAATAGTATAGAGTGTTTCATTTCTTTAGGGGACAACACATAATTATGGAATTCATTATAGTAAAAAGTATAATAGAAGTACATTCAAGGAAGGTAACTCTATTAATACCAAGTATCCTAGAGAGCTAAATGGAAATGCCATGCTAAGAAGCATTTTGTACTTTTATACCTATATGTAAACTTCCCAAATATTCCATACTGGCCAGTTACTAAAAGACTAGTTGTCCCTCTGATCCATCAGAGTTCTATTTAAATTCCCGACATATTTTCTTACATGAAGTGTAAATAACACCCAAACAAATTATAAGATCTTGCTTGGTCATACCTTATTTTGGATTTCAGAATTAAGAAAAATTAAGTACAGGTAAGTTCCACTAAAACGAATATACTCTTCCACTTCTGGCCCAACCTTCTCTGAAGAGATGCATGCAAACAACATAAGGCTAAAAAGTAAAATCCACATTTTCATTTCATTGCAATATTTTTAATCTGTCCTGCCCCAGAGCTATTTCTCTCAGGACGAAAAACAGTTTCCCAGAATTATTCTTCAGACCTATGCTAAAGGCTATAAAGCCTGCTAAGGTGTCACTGTCACCCATTGCTCCAGGATCTTTTCAGTATAAAAAAGTTGACTTGTAGGCACAGTAGAGGCTAGGCAAGCATGTTCCTAGGCCTATGTAGCTTCATTGGGAGCAATATGTATGAGTGACAGACAGAAGGTTCTTAACTGGGAGAGGAATATGCTGTTCCATGGAAGGTAGACAAAACCTTCAAACACAGCAGAAGAGTTACAGTTGAGACAGAGAAGATGGTACGGATATAGAGTGTCTTGGAGGTCAACTGTCAGAGGACTTGGATATGGTCTATATTTTTTGTTCTAGCTACTAATATATATTGAAAGAACATTTTGGTTATCTATTGCCAGATGTCCCCCACAGTCTGAAAACAAATAAGTAAATAAGCAGTCACAGGATCTGGATGTATCATGAACTGAAAATATGAGTCCTGATAGCCCTCTTGATAATCTGTACTTGGATATAATGAACACATGGAAGAGACAGGGATCTTGTTACCAAGGCTCCATATGGTCTTTACACTGAGAACTCCTCATATATTTGGCTTTCCATAAGAAGAAACTTCATATGCAGAGAAACTGTGGCAACATCTTATTTGTACCCCAGTGACATCCTTAAAGCACACTGCTGAAATTCAGCACAAAAAACGAAAGCGGTAAAATTTTGGTGATGCAATTTTGGGTTGATTTTCAGGGATGTGTATGGGGAGAGAGGTTATTTGTGGGTGGAGACAGAAGCATTTTACCTTAGGAGGTCTCCTTTTCTAATCCTTAAAATACACTGAGAAGAAGAAGAGGAGGGAAGAAGGAGGAAGGAGAAGGAAAAGTACTAGTTTATGTAAGATTTGGGACACGCTTTTCAAATTTTCCATGGATGTGGTGCAGTGAATGTCAGTCTTCTTCAAGTATACATAGGATCAAAGCCACATTATCATCATGCTAGATGTTCATCATCTGATGAACATCAATAGTGCAAGATCTTATGAAGTGAGTTGTCCAGAGGAGAGTTACTTGCACTTTCAACCCATTCAGAGGTTTCCCCTCCATTCAGAGGTTTCTCCCCCAATTTTCTACATTTTGACTATTTTACCTGGAAACATTAAGAGGCTATACTTGTTCAAAAAAGCCACAATGTTATAAAATAAATTGATCATACATCTAAAAGTGGATATTGATGAATAAATACTCAACAAAAACTTAAATAAGATTTTTACAAAAATATCAACTAAGTAATTCATGCAATGTTAATGTTTCTTCAAATAAAAATTCAATAGCTCTTTAAAAAGCAATGATAAATTGAAAAAAATTAGATCTTCCACTAAATTTTTTTTCTGAGATACACATTTTAGTGAGGTTGTGGTGGTGGCTTTTTCTGTACTTTTCCTCAGTTGTATCTTTTTTATGTTCCTATCACATTAACAAAAACTAGGTCAGAATATATTACAGTGTAATAATGTACATATGTGCTAAGTTATAATCAAAGCAATATTAACATAATACTAACAATGAACATTAGTTATGCATTATAATTTAGACCTAGATAAGAAGGAATACAAATATTTTAAGACTAAAAGTTATAAGGAACCAAGACGAGCGTTTCTTTAGAGTTTGTTACAAACTAGCTGTAGATACTCAGCTGAAGGCTGATATCATTTCTTCATGTATCTGGTTTTAGCTTCTCTCATGACCTTCTCCAATGCCATTAAATTTTATCACTATTTACTTTTTTCATTACAAAAGATTCCAATTTATATTATTTTAACTCAACTCATGATTGACTAGATAATCCCTCTGGGACTGTACAGGCAGGAAATTCAAGAAGTATCCATGCTGAGAAAGTCCACAAGATCTACGTGCCCTACATCTGCAGAGATGATTCTGCTTCTGGTTGTCTAAAGTGACATACTAGTTCCTCCATTTCTACACAATAGCTGCTGTTTTCCAATTTTAGAGAAAAATGTCTAATTCAAGTAAGATTAGCATCTCACAATTATTAGCTTTAAATTATTCCTTCACTCACATATTTCTTTCTGTATAATAGCATAAATAAATTTCTCTATAATAACATAAATAAAAAAATAGATCTAAACACACAGTTTATTTCTTATTGAGTCAGTGAAATAGTGTCACAGTTAATCATTCTGCGCACATCTTCTGATTTTATCTGACCTAAAGGTGAGAATGAGATGTATCAGAACATAAAGTGTCCTAGCATGTAGGTCACTAAGAATAGATGATGAACTCAGGTTGATTATTCTCACAAATGATACAAATAGGGTTAGAAATGTTGATCTTTCACCCCAAGATTCAGTGTAATTTTCAACACTTTAATTGAGAAAGGGAATATCTATGGACTGGGATGAAAATATAGGAGATATGATTTCCTGAGGGTTTCTGCTTCATAAATAAAGTTTTTGGTACAACACGAACACATTTATATCTCGTTTAAGAGATGAACACATTTCCAAGAGGTGTCTACTAGAGCATTTTTGTCCTAAAAAATCTTATATTTCTTTTATTACCCAGAAATGTGAATATATCATATACTCTACAATAAAAAGGTAATTTTAACAATTATTTATGAATTGTTAATAATTAGTATTTATAGATTTGCTAACATTTTCCTAATTTAGTTTTTGACATAACTAAATCTAAATGTACATTTCCATGTATCCATTTGTGAATTAATTAAAAGATAATTATGCAGAAACTGAAATTAATCAAAAAAAGTATTTTAAGAAGCTCTTTAAAGAAAATTTATGAATTTTTAGAGAATATTTCCATTATTACTATGATCATTTCCAAGAAGTATTTTGACAGTATTTATTTCATTATTTGTATATAATTAATTTTGGATACTACAATTAGATAACACTAATTTAATAATGATAATACACACAAACACATAAAATTGTCCAAAATCAGCTTTGCAATTTTATGTATATGCCATTACTGCTAAGCTAACTTTCAATTTCAATAATTCACTGAAAACTTAGAACCATCTGGAACTGCATTGTTGGATCAATGTACTGTATCCACAGTTACTCTGCTATATCCTGCTGAAGGTACTGTTAAGCTAAATAACTTTTCAACAGGGGCCAGCAAACATATTGTTTGTTACCTTACAGCTGATAAAAATGGTATATTGTTTGAAATTAGTCTTGACATCTCACATTTTCAAGGCCATGTATTATAGGTATAGTTGATGAGTACATGTGTGTACTTATCACAATATTAAACTGCTGAATATTTCAAGGATTAGAGTTACCATATTATATATATGCCACTGACACCCAAGAGCCATTGAAACTCTGAGATTGTGTTTACAATAGCAAGACAATGAGAAATATTAACAGTTAGAACTAGGGAGATGCTTTAAATTGAATCTGACCATTGGTCTACCTTTGTTCCATGCAAAAATAAATTCCAAGAGATTACAAGAATTAATTTGAGATTAGAAGAGGGTGTGGTGGTCTAGCAGTTAAGATGCTGTGCTTGTTGGTTGGAAGGTTGGTAGCTGGAGTTTGAGACTTAGATACCATGTAATGGAGTGAACTTCTGTTATTTGCCCAAGTTCCTGCCAACCTAATTTAAGAGCATGTACAAATGCAAGTAGTTAGTTACCACCTTTGGTGGGAAAGGTAACAGCATTCCATGCACCTTAGCATAAGTCATGCCAGCCACATGACAACAGAAGCGTTTTTGGACAACGCTGGCTCACTCAGCTGTGAATCGGAGAAGAGCACCGCCCCCTAGAGTCAGTCACGACTGGACAGGGAAAACCTTTACCTTAAGCTATTGCAGTAAAGTTTCAGAGTGACTCTCATAGTATGACCAGCCACAAATCTTGGTTGCTCTGATAACATTTCCATGTTTGGGAATAATATTGCTATCCATTTGTCCTACAGCACATCTTTCTTTTGCTGTGATGTATTTTATTTTCTCTCACTGAATATTAGAAAAGCAGCAGCCTAGCCTGAAGTTTCAGTTCAAACATATGAGAAAATATTGCTAACATTTAAACTGCAGCATAGTAACCTGGGTCAGTTTGTATTCCAACCTTAAAGAAGGACAATGCCAAAAAATGTTCAAACTACTGTACATTGTGCTCATTTCAAATGCTAGCAAGCTTATACTCAAAATACTACAAGCTAGACTTCAGCAGTATGTGAACCGAGAACTACCAGAAATACAAGCTGGGTTTCGAAGAGGCAAAGGAACTAGAGATCAAATTGCCAACATTTGCTAGATCATAGGAGAAAGAGAGGGAATTCCAGAAAAACATCTACTTCTACTTCACTGACTGTGCTAAAATCTTTGTGTGGATCACAACACTGTGGTAAATTCTTAAACAGATGGGAGTACCAAATTCTTAAACAGATGGGAGTACTTGTCTCCTGAGAAACTTGTATGTGGGTCAAGAAGCAACAGTTAGAACTGGGCATGGAACAATAGATTGGTTCAAAATTTGGAAAAGAATATGACAAGGTTGTATATTATCACTCTGCTTATTTAACTTATATGCAGAATACATCATGCAAAATGCAAGGCTGCATGAATCATGAGCTGGAATTAAGATTGCCAGGACAAATATCAACAGCCTCAGGTATGCAGTTGATACCACCCTAATGGCAGAAAGTGAGGAGGAGCTAAAGAGCCTCTTGATGAGGGTGAAAGAGGAGAGTGCAAAAGCTGGCTTGAA
>JANHZU010008244.1:155161-173982 GCA_032468055.1 Acrochordus granulatus
AAGCTCAAATACTTTGGCCACCTAATGCAAAGAGAGGACTCATTAGAAAAGACTGTGATGCTGGGAAAGACTGAAGGCAAAAGGAGAAGGGGAGGGAGGAGGATGAGATGGTTAGATAGCATCATTGATGCAATCAGTGTGGATTTGAGGAGACTCTGGGAGACAGTGGAGGACAGGGAGGCTTGGCATGCAATGGTCCATGGGTTCACGTAGAGTTGGACACAACTTAGCAACTGAACAAAACATAATCTGAGTTTGAGGTGATGAAGGCTAGATGACATAGCAAAGTAAATAAGATTAGGTCATCTAAGTAAAAAAGAACACAATTCAAAGAGAAATGTACTGAAGCTATTAAACAATCACAGTTTTCTAGGAGTTTGATTTTAAATCTCATTATTTCAACAACTCCCTCAGATAATCTTTCTAACAAACTACAATGCTATCAGTCTGGTGAAAATTTCTAAAGGCACACAATGTACAGATCCCCAATTAATACCACTACATTCAGGATATGAATTTTCTCTAGAGGTCTCCAGTAATTCTCATTCTGATATGAATCTTTCCTGCTACGTAAGCTCCAGTCTACCTTAAATCTCCATAATAATTATTCTCTTTACAACATTCAGAATGCTTCGCCCTGAAGGACTATGGTATAATGAGGTGAAGCATTTGCAACAAATTACATGAAAATGCACAAAGTGAAATGAACGTGTCTCTCTTGTTTAAATGAAGTTCTGGCATGGAGAAGAAACTTGGAAAATACATGACAACAAAGAGAATAATTTGGCCATTGCCAGTCTTATGTAAATTTTAATAGGCAGATTTTACTTTTCTGAGTACATTTTCCACCATCCACAAGCCAACTAACAGCATACTAACCAAGTGGGAAATATGGAAATGTATTCCCTTAATTCTTCTTGAAGGGCTAGGCCAATTTTTAAGACATGCCCTAATTGTGTTAGTAATTGATCTCTATGCAAAAACTGTCTTCATCCAAATTAGAACTGTTATTAGTATAATATGAATCATCAGCATAATATGTCCTAACTTAATTTCTTGAAATAAGTAAAATGAGGACTGACTACTGTATATGGACATACATGTTAAGTACAAAGAAATACAAATGAGTAATGCACGAAAGAACAATAGGCAGCACTGCAAATAGTATTATGTCCTGTCTATAAAATGTCTTTTATAAGATAAAATGAGTTAATAGTCTAACAGTTAATTTCCAGAGATTTAGATGCTAATCGGATGGATGAATAGATGGATGGATGGATGGATAGGTGGGTGGATAGGTGGGTAGACAGATGGACAGATGGATGGAGCTCAAGGATTTCATTTGGATTTTCTGAGGCTCCAACAAGAGCTGCAGCAATTGTGGTGAAGCAATCTTCATAGAAGTCTTCCTCTGTTTGATCTAGCATGGATTTTGATCATGCCAGAAGTGTTAATAACTGCTATATATGGCTGGACCAGAGTTTCAGGATGTTAGTACTGGGACAGAATCTTTGTAATTAAATTGTCTTCTTCTACGCTTTTTCTAAATAAATTAGGAGGATTATCTAGTAAGGTATGAAGACAGCAAAACCTTTTTAGATAAAGGGATTATTTTATAAATAATCAAGAAAGAAGACATTTTAAAGCAGGAATTGTCATAAATTTAATTGGTTACAAACGGATGAATTGGTTACAAACGGATGAAATTAGTCTTTTTTATTAAAAATATAATCTGTGAGGTGATTAATGGCCTTTGAAAATCTCATGTTAGAATCTTCAGAGTCCTCTAAGGGTACAATAGGAAGCTATTAGAATAGGATCAACATCCATGTCTCTGTATGGAAATCAAAGTTAAGGCACATTCCTGACATACAATGGGCTACACTTTGGAGAACTCCACATTATGATCAATATCAGCAAAAATCAGGGAAAAGTACTTTGAAATTATTCATAGACCGTGTTAAAATTTCTGAGGGAAGTATATACAAATGTTGGAAATTCAGCAAAGCAGATGGGATTTTTATGCAAGTATGATGATCCTGTGAAATACTAAAGAGGGATTAAGGATATGAATATAGGAAAATTCAGTTATGATTCCAAGACATGTTTACTATTATTATTTAATGGGACAACTAAAAAGAACTAAAAATTGTTTTGTGACAAGGCTTGACCTAGCATAATGGGTTTGGAGAAACCCAGAAACTCCATCCTTAGATGTCTGATATATTATAAAAATTATGCAAA
This sequence comes from Acrochordus granulatus, assembly GCA_032468055.1. NCBI lineage: Eukaryota > Metazoa > Chordata > Lepidosauria > Squamata > Acrochordidae > Acrochordus > Acrochordus granulatus. The sequence continues at coordinate 157,406 of JANHZU010008244.1, forward strand.
ATTGTTGTAATGAAACATTGACAGACAAAAATAACTTGGGAGATTTTGGGATATGCTAGAATAGTTACCTTTGATTCAATTTGGGAAAAAGTAATCCTTTTTGCACACTATAATATGCCAAATTCCTCTTTTTGTTTATCGCGGTACAAAAGTTGTTATTGTTTTTAGATTCTTGTTCTTGGATCTTTTTAATATGTTCATTGGTTTTTAAATTAACAAAATTAAGACAACTTTAATCATTCTATTCTAATGGCCTGCCCTAAAATCTTCATCACTGCATAAGCTTGATAAGTACAGACATATAAAAAAATTGAATTGAGTTCTATTGTGAATTCAGATTATATTTTTTTTAAATCATTTTTTTTGGTAAGGATCTACATAGATGCTGATTCTATCAAGGGTTCAGCAATTTGAAAGGTTCATTTACGGTCTTAAGTTACATGCTGAATTTGCATTACGGGGAGTCCTCAACTTACAACCTTTCATTTAGTGACCATCTGAAGTTACACAGCACTGAAAAAAGTGACTTATTACTGCTGCAGCATTGCCATGATCATGTGATCAAAATTTGGGCATTTAACAATCACTTCCTGGCAAACAGAAGGTGAAGAAATGAAAGCAGTGGCAGATTTTACCTTCTTGGGCTCCAAAATCACTTCAGATGGTGACTGCAGCCATGAAATTAAAAGTCGCTTGGTCCTTTGGAGGAAAGCTATAGCAAACCTAGACAGCATACTAAGAAGCAGAGACATCACCAAAGATCCATACAGTCAAAGCTATGGTTTTCCCAGTAGTAATGTAAGGCTGTGAGAGCTGGACCATAAGGAAGGTTAAACACTGAAGAATTGATGCCTTCAAATTGTGGTGCTGGAGATGACTCTTGAGGGACCCTTGGATGGCAAGGAGATCAAACCAGTCAATTCTAAAGGACATAAACCTTGACTATTCATTGAAGGTACTGAAGCTGGAGCTACTTTGGCCACATAATGTGAAGAGAAGTCTCATTAGAAAAGACTGTTAAACTGGGAGAGATTGAAGGCAAAAAGAGGAGGGGACAGCAGAAGATGAGATGGTTAGGTAGCATAGGCAGTGTGAGGGGCATGGTCTTGGGCAGTCTCCAGGAGGCAGTGTAGGACTGGGAGTCCTGGTGTGCTGCAGTCCATGGGGCCGTGAAGAGTCAAACACAACTGCATGACTGAACAAGAAGAAATGTATTTATGACATTAGCAGCATCCCAGGGTCACATGATTGCCATATGCAACCTTTCTGTCTGGTTTCCAACAAGCAAAGTCAATCGGGGAAAGCAGGATTCACCTAATAATCATGTGACTCACTTAACAACTGACTTGCTTTGCAACAAAAATTCTGGTCCCAACTGTAGTCATAAGTCAAATCATAATTCTATCAAAGTCAAATTATAAGACTATCTGTAGAAAGTGACTGTAAAAAATCTCCAAGTCGTGTGCTAAGTACATTTTTAGGCATTGCATAGATATATATAACAGTCAGTTTTCCAGAAATAGTATAGCAGTACACAGATGCAGTTTCTCACTTTGCTGCAGAAGTAAAACTTATGTTAACAGAGCAAATTAGTAAGCAAGCAAATACATTTTCCTGTAAGAATTGATTCAAAATAATCCTAATTCATATAATTTGCATTGTCAAACCCGGATTCACTACTGTAGCTTATGTAACTTTATAAGGATTCAAAAACAGTAGTTTAAAATATTCTGTGCAATTTTTAAAAACACATTGGTTGGCTTTTGTAAAGTATTTTTTGGTTATGGAGTACTCTACAGTATGGATCTCATGGGCCTCCATTATTCCTATAATGGAGGAATTATATGAATAATATAATTATTATTATATTATAATAACATCACTGTTTTTTAAAGCCAGAATTGTACTATAGAATTTTTCTGTAAAAAGATGCATAAAACATATTTTACAAATCAAAATGAAGATCTTGCTTCATTTAAATGTAACCAGCGAACTACTATCTTCAAACGGAAGCATCCTATTTTTCCAATAATAAAGTCAATTTTTCAGTTTTCCGGAAACTTACTCTATAGTATAGAGAATCAAAACTCGAAAATTATCAACCATACAATCAGTCACCTTAACTCACACAAGCACATGTCTCTTTCAACTCAGTTGATCAGTTCCAAGGTTGACTTACAATAATTGCGATATCAGTAAAAAAGATTAAACAACTATTCAGGCATGATAAGAACTGAGGTTCGAAGTTGAGAAGAAAGACCTACCAAAGGTTCTCCATGGAAGCACGGTTAGGGAGATGAGGGGTATTGTCTAAGAAGAGGTCCACACTATTTCTGAGTCTTCTGGTTAATTATTGGAAATATTATCTGTGAGAATGGTAAGCAACTCTGGGTATTTTATAGGGAATCTGCAGAGTCACAGTATTAAATTCTGGAAACAAGGATCGGAGCCTTGATCATAGTTTGCATGTTTAGAGAGATGTTTAAAGAAACCAGCTGGAGAGAGAGGGATTTGCAGTTTGGACTCAATATTATGTCTGGAGTTACAATTTGGCTAATGTAGAGATTGAAACCCTGATATTATTGGCATGACTTCAGCAGAATAACGGCTACACAACTCGGTGTCTTTCACAAGACACAGAATAAACAGAATAAATTCCAATAAACAGGATCTGGGTGGCAATACAAGACATAACTGTCAGTAATTTTTGTCATGTGTTACAGACATGGGTGGCAGAATAATAAAATCACCTCCGTCTTTCAGAAGACGTAACTTGTTGCTAAATCTTGTAAAACAATATTACGCACGCACGCATGCACACACACACAGAGTCTTTCTCGGGAACTCAAAATCTTCATGCTTCGGACACAAGTATAATGCAGAAGAAGAAGATCAGGTTACCAAAATCACTCACAAACAACAGCAAGGATTAGGGAAATATTAACACTGTATGATTCACGCATTGAAGGATTGCAGGCTTTGAAACGCGGAAGAAAATGGAGAAAGAAATATGTTGTGGCATGCCGGATAATAACAACCGTGCCTGGATGACTTAATACCCCCTGGTCCCTGAAGTCCTGACTTTGTCGGCAGCCCACTTCTCCACATTAACAGTAGTCATTTGGAGAGCAGCAAACGTGCCATTAGAAGCACTTTTACAAGTGTATATTCATCCACCAATTAGCTTAATGTGGCTGCTTTCTGCATATTTTCTATCCAGGCCTGCACAAATCTTATTAATATTTCCCCCTAGCGCTTTGACAGATTACCTTGTCATTATGCATCCTGGAGCCTTTTAAACAATATGGGTAAACTACTGTTTGCGAGGTTAATGACAATTATCCCCTAATTACTGCATAAGTCACTCAGTCCACTTTATCTCACGGGTAGGGTTCTGCTCTGTGTATCTGCCATTGTGTCACCGTAAATGAATCTTGTATAGCCTTGTTTATCTGTCGCTGTCTTGTAAATTATACTGACAGAAGAATGAACAAATTACCGGGTATCATCACTAGAATACCATTTCTGATTTTTTCCCCCCTTTCTTCTTCTTTTTCTTTCTTTTTTTAATCAAGGAAAATTACAAGAGTGCTGCTTGTTTGCTGGATTTTAACCTTCGTGAAATAAAACAAACAAACAAACACAACCTGGAATGTTCTGCCGTAAGAATCATACATCACGTTTTAATTTCTCTACTGAGAGGCAGAGAGATAGGATTTGGTAGAAGCTACACAGACAAACAAGAGAGAGATAAAAAGACATTATAACCACGATGCTATTATTAATTTCTGGCAGCCACCTCTATCATATTTTAATGGATTGAACAGGGGCTCACCGTGGTTCAGTGTAGGAATTTTCAGTTCTCAATGCCTGGGCTGAATTCCAGAACTGTATTTGTACAGGTATCTTCTGGAACCAAATATTTTCTAAAGACATACTTTCTTCCTATCTCCATATCCCATTTTTTTCCTCTCTTTTTTAAGCGTGTTTTTATGATTGCTAGCCAAAGGATGCAGTAGCATGAATTCTAATCACTTATTTATTTAGATTTATACCCCACCCCCACCACTTTATGGTGCAGCTTCCAACAAAAAACCACAATTAAGTTACCATTAAAATTTTAAACATTAAAATATTACTACTGAAGATGTAAGAATTCAAAGAATAATGAATCATAGCTGTAGGTTCCTACAGATGTTGCCTGACTTGCTGCTGTGTTCAATGCCAAGTGAAATATACATGGGAGGCACAATCCCAATCCCAATCGCTGAAGATTGATCTGATGCCATGACTGTAATATCAGGCTCCGCTGACTGCTAATGTGCTGCCCAGGACTGTGCCTTTGTGTGTTTTAGATCTGTCATCAAACAAGTGCATAAGGTTCCTATTCTTTTTATATTTTCCTCAGATATTTTAATCTAATTTTAATGTTCTCTAACTTTGTTTTCATCATAGGCTGGAGGATGTGGTCACCAATGCTGGATTTGACTTTTGGGACCAACAGACTGAACTTCTGATAACCGAATAGTTCAAAATGAAGGACTGGCCTTCTGCAATTGTCCATTTTTATTGCTGCCCTACATGGACTCGCACCTTCTTAAAATATAGAAGATGAGAAGCTATGGACCCCTACTTCCCTTTGAAGGACTGCCTGTTATCTGGAAAAGAAGGGAGGAATAGACTAAAAACTACTATCTGATAAGGAGAATGGTTGGGAAATGGAAAACCAGCAGAAATATCCCATTGGAATGGGAAGAAGTGGAAAGGGGTAATTTGACTGATGCAATAAATTGAGACCAGGCAGCAGGAATACTGACTGAGGTAACCAAACACGGAGGATGAAAGAGAGAACTTAAACTAGAGACAGGAACAGGTTAAATTAAAGATCAGGTTATGTTCTCAAGTCTGGAGCGCTGAAAGTAATAAGGGCCCCGCTTCCTGGCTATATTGTCAACCTACATATCTCGGTTGCTATGTATATTTATTTTAGATTTTATTACTTTTTTAAATTGTTGGTATATTTTTATTGTATGCCACCCAGAGCCTTTAACGGACAGGGGTGGCTATAGAAATGGAATGAATGAATAGATATGGAGAGCAGTGGGAAGAAGCAGAAACATAGAGAAGAGTTTGAATCTAAAAGAGAAATTAGTGACTCTGATTGGGGTTAGTGAATATTATATGATGTCAGTGTAACTTCTTACTACAACACATGTGAGCGGTTCATGTGCTAAAGCTAAGAGTGAGGACCAGATCTTGAATGCAAGAACTATGGGCTCAAATGGAGATTTTGTTGTTTCAAGCTGAAACCCTACCACTGCCTTATTTTCAGGTATTTGGGAAAAACACTTGGCTTCTGCTTCACTGCAGGGTTTTATAACTTCAACTGGAGCATAAAACTCCAGGCAAAAAGAAGATGCTTTGTTTTGGACCCTACCAATGCCTTCCCTTCACATACATGGATCAATTAGTTGTAATTTAGCTACATAAATCTTAGATAAAATGGGTATTTTTGTGGCTGGTCATTTCTGCTCCGGCAAACGCACAGTGTTTGGGAACAGGCAACTCATCTCAGGTCAATCTGGTATAGTGAAACTATGATTTTTTAAAAAAATTCTCTCTTAATGGCAAGGATTTTTAAGGTAAATTAATTCAGTAAAGGTCCTGTAACTGAATAATCTGCAGGGAGCTTCTGAACTAGTAAGGTGGTGATACATATATTAGGAGCCTGACTTTCTGCCAAGTTAGTGGCTGGCTACACATTAACTGCTATCACTGTTAAGAAGTATCTATCCTCTAGCCACAACAGTTTGATAGCTGGAAAAGAGAATTGAATCAATACAGTCAGCCTCTTCAAAATACTGTATAAAAAGCCATACTTCTGGATTGAGGAATGTCTTCTCTTATTACAGTATATTAGCTAATCTTTTCATGACTACTAAGATTTTTTAAAAAACGTATATTGCTCATTTATCTATTTGCTTTGACTTCTCTTAGCTACTGTAGATTAATTCTTTAGTTGGATAGAAAAGGGCATAAGTAGATAATTGTGAGATGAAATTAATAATTAAAATCAACCCTCCCTTCCTCCCTTCGCCAGAGAATCAAATAATGAAAAGAAAACAAACTACCCAAATTAGTAAATTTATAGTACCATAAATTCTCGCTCAACATTACCAAGTCTGCTAAACAACTGCACCAGACTTAGCATTGTATGTCTAGAAATTAGCAGGATGACAACAGAAATAAAGACTCTACAGTGTACATTTACAATAGCAGAAACATTAGTCCTAGAAGTTGGAATTATCACCCATTCGCTATTAAAATTATACAATGGGCTAAAGAACATGATTTCTTTTTCTGTATCAGAACAAATGTGTCATTGTTAGGATTTAAAGTGGAGGACGATTTAGAAATGTGCTCTACGTGTTAGGGCTGTGGAGGCTTTTAGAGAATCACATGTCTGTGGAAAACATCTTTTCAGGGTGCATGCATATTCAGAGATGACCTCAGAAGTTCCTCAAGGCAACCTTGCTGAGCCTTCAGGATGATGTGGCATTTCATACCAATTTATCATTTATATGTTTGATTTTTCTTTTACCAGTTACATAAACTGGTTTAACTGTTAACAATGCAATTTGCTCAATTTGGAGTTTTTTCTAGACTCATGGTTCCTGCTTGAGGAACAAATGCAGCCATGGATGGGGGGAAGGCTTTTCACAGATTTGTCTAGTGTGCCAGTTGTGCCCTTTCCTGGACTGGGAAGCCTCGCTTAAGGTCACTCATGCCTTGGTCACCTCCTGTTTAGATTACCGCAATGAGCTTTAAATGGGGCTGCCCTTGAAGACCATCCAGAAACTTCAACTGGTCCACAGTGCAGCAGTGCTAGGTTTGGTCATATAACACCTTTGTTGTGTGAGTGCACTAGCTTCAACTTTCTAGTTATCACCAAGTAAATGGTCATCACCTTTAAAGCCCAACATGGCACAGAGCCAGATTATTTGCAGGACTGCCTTTTCCTAAAATCATCTACTTGTCCTACCGGTCAGAGAGGGCGAGTACACTCCTAAACACCAAGACCCTTCTCCTAAATATTGCCATCTGATGGGTGTTAGGAAGTGTGCCTTTTCCATGGCAGTTCCTGCCCAATGGTATCCTCTTTCCCCTGAAATTCAGCAGGTCTCTACCCCTTTAAAGGTAAAGATTTCCCCTGCCAGTTGTGGCTGACTCTAGGGACAATGCTCATTTCTGTTTCCGAAGAGCCAGTGTTTGTCCAAAGACACTTCCATAGTCATGTGGCTGGCATGACTATATACCCACATGCATGAATACTGTTACCTTTCCACCAAGGCAGTACATATTTATTAACTTGCATTTTTACTTGCATTCAAATTGCTACGTTGGCAAAAGCTAGGAAGACAACAGGAGCTTACCCCTTTATGTGGCAGCTCTTGGGTCTCGAATTCAAGCCCTGACCTTCCAACCAACAAGCCCAGCAATTTAACTGCTTGTGCCACCATACACCCGTTTCTCTACCCCTTTCGCCTTTGGCAAAACTTTGAAGACCAAAGCTAAGATTGTTAAGCATTATGTTTAGCCTCCTTAGGATAATTTCATTCTTGAACAAAATGATTCAAATCTTATTTTGAATTCAAATGTATTTATAACAGACCTTACACCTTGTTTATTAGGATTATACATTTAATAAGATTAACATTTAGCTCTGAAGTTTGAATGCCTTGGGCATTGGAATGACTTTGGAATTGATTTCCATCTATTTAATGTAGTTTAATATACAAAAGAAAAGGAAGTAACATTTTAAGGCCAGGCGTTAATAAGAACCAAAAGTCCATAACATTTCAGCCAGGATAGCAGTTATATTTCCAAGAATATATCCATCCTTCAATATGAAGGATTATTTCATAACTGATAAATTGATACACAATTTTACCAAGAAAAACAAAAATGAAACACAGAACATCCCAAAAGAAAACTAAATAAGTGTATAGACATGCACTCCAAGCATCTGATGAAATGAACTGCAGCTCACAAAAGCTTAAGCCTTTTAATAAAATGGGTTAGCCAGAAAAGGAGCTGCCACAGTCCTGATCATTAATCTAAAGCAATGTTTCTTACCTTCAGTAACTTGAAGATGTGTGGATTTCAACTCCCAGAAATTTCTCAACCAGCACAGGAATTCTGAGAGTTGAAGTCCACACATCTTAAAATTACCCAAGTTGAGAAACTCTGACCTAAAAGTAACTTTTGAAACCAACGTTATTAATGTGCCATAATTTAAATCAAAAGGCAACAAACAATAGACTCAATAAGCAACTCAGGGTTTCTCATATTTATATTGTTGATATTATTTATTTATTTTATATGCTGCCCATCTCACTGTTGCAGCAACCTCCTTCCAATGGGATGAAGAACCACTGATGATCTCTCTGATGGCATATTTATATTATTTGATCAGTTTCCAATTCTAAATTTCTGAAGGCAGTTGATTACTTTGCACACGAATTATTAAGATCTAAGAAAATAGGTCACTTTATTTAGTTTTGCCAGGTATATTTTACTTTTCGGTATATATATCTTTGGTCAATCGCTTATTAAAAATCTCAGTAGTACAGTAAGTAGGCAAATCCAGTAGGTGGTAAAGGTCAAGATGAGCATCATAGTATTAATTAATCTGATCTTTTGTCATTCTATCTTGAGGTACAATATTGAGGTACAATATTGTACCTCAGAAGTTGGATAAAATAATATTCTCCCATTCAATTACTACAGAAATAATATCTTGCTCTGGTAGCTCTTTGTTTTTCAAAATTTAATAGATGCATATATACAAAGAATTCTGCAGATAGAAAAGGACTGGTTTCAGTGTCAAAATATATCTGGAAGTTTTTTTTCTGACATATGCAAGCAGAATCTGCCGTCTAATAACCTGGTCCATTATTATGTTTTGCCATAAACAAATAAGAAGGATGGGTCTTCTCATATTGCTGTATGACATCTTTCAGGTCTTTGAAGAGGACATAACACCTTCAGTCTTTTCTGAAGACCAAACATTCAACATGTCAGATTTCATCTCTGCTTTCCTTGCAGTGGCATAGAACTGAAGTTGCTTTTTTGGCAGATGTATCACATTGCTGATTCATATTCAGTCTTCAATCAACTACTACTCCAATAGCTTTTTTACAAATATATTCCAATAACTATGCCATGGTTTTGTCCCATGTCACCCCAGGTGATTGTGTCCCATGACACCCCAGGGAATCACTGTGAACTCGCAGGTGCTCTGTGATATACTGGAATACTTCATACACAAAAGCATTAGTGAGTTTGCCATGGCAACCTGGAATGCTGCACCACACAGCTTGGGAATCACAATGCGTATCTTGAACTGAGAAAGTTTGGGAAACTGCTCCAGCCTACTCCTGCAATTTCTATTTTATTCTTAAGTGAAAACACTTTGCATTTGACAGGGACAAAATTGGGGAAGAGGGTATTAAAAAGTCACTACAGAGATAACAATCAAAGCCCCATCTAATTGTGTGTGCATTATTAACTTTTTAGACCCCTGCAGTTGCTGCTGCATTTGACACATTTTTTGTGTTATTTTGAACTCATTTTGCTAATTTGTCAAGATTATATTACATTTTCTTTCTCCCTTCTACATAATTAGAAACTATCCCACCAAAATTTGGGACATCTGCAAATCTGAGAAATATTTATGTCATTTTATCATTCAAGTCATTAACACAAATATGGAAAAGAAGAAGGTTGTGTGTTATCCCATTCAACACCTCTTTCTAGTGTAATGAAGAACCACTGATGACCTCTCTTGGAGCATATTTTAGTACATAGCCATATACTCATTCAATCATCACACCACCCAACCCACACAAAGCTAGCTTGCTAATCAGAATGACACTGGGTAGTTTGGCAAATGTTTTGCTTTGGTTTCTCTAAATTAGCATCATAAGTTTATCTACATTGTTTTTCATCTTAAAACATAAGATAAATCATTGTAAAATTAGTAAGTGAAGGGTAATATAAATATTTTACCCCAATAATTATATGTACATAGCTGAAAATATGCATTTGCTTAAAGAAGCAAGCATTCATAATACTTTTTCCAAATTACATATTACAACTTTTTCTTCAAGACAAGGAAATGATTATCCAAAACTGATGAGTTAACATGAAATATAAGTTGGGTTCAGATGAATTGGAATAAAAATACACAACATTATATTTCTTTAAGTATCTGGCCAGATAAGAGTCCTATCAATGGACTGCCAAGATAAATATATTTTAAAAAGATATAGATAAATCATGATCAGCTAATCATGAAAAGTTGATCATGAACAACTTTTAAAAAACAAAGAATTTGCTCATTAATCCAATCCTGTTTACATTACATGGAAAGAAATTATAGTATACCAAAATAAATTCAGCTTTATAACTCAAAAAAGTGTGTAAAAATTCTATATTGTTTCTGTTATTATAGTATTATTATATTATTATAATCTAATCTTATCAGGAACAAATTGGTTTTCTGTTTCTCTTTAAATTAGATAACAAAGACAAAACAACAACAACAACAAATGCCCAAAAGGCTCTCACACATATTTGTTTTCTTTTACTTTAGAATTTTACTGTAAAAATTTATAATCTTACCTTCAAAGTATATCCAAAATGAATGTAATATCTAAAATTCATGAAAACCATGTATGTTTGCGTACTATTTTTGCAGTATTCTTAAGCAGCCACAATTAATTCTCATATATTTGGCATAATATTCCATTTGAAAAATATCTCTTTTAATAATATGATGCACTTTTCTAACTTTCAAGATGGCAGATTTCCTTAAGCCAGGAGGAGTTGACAAATCTCTTAAATATTGCATCTAATCTTTTTTAATATTATAAACTAAACCTCAAACCACTTGTTTTATTCCGTAGCTAAAATGTCAGAAAAGCTGCAGCCACAATCTTATATATTCTTTCCTTTGAACAAGACTCATTACCACAGTAGGAAATCTTTTTTCTAACATTTGTTCCACTTGATTGGAGGGACTGCTTGTTTGCACTGCACTTTGCCTCTTCAGACAGCAAAGCCATCAATGCATGATGAATGAAGAGTATGTTCTTAAACCAGCTTTTGCAGAGATAGACACAGTTTTGTTACTGAGAGTGTGTATGACTGGCCCAAGGTCTCTCACTTGGCTTCTGTACCTAAAAAGGACTAGAATCTGTGTTTTTCTGTTCTTAGTCCAGCAGTTAAACTACTGTGCCACATTGTCTCTCACAAGGACAGTGGGAATAACCCCTGAGAAAATACACAGCAAATCTACAATAGTTGTAAATAGTTTGAGACAAATACCTGAAACATACAATCATTTTATATCCCTGGTACATATAGATAACTGTTAAAAAACAAAACACCACTAGCATTTCAAATTAATGCTGTAAATATCTATAAAGAAATAAACAAAAACTATAAACTAATTTCAGAACAATGTGTTTTGAGCCTGAACTTCCAATCTGCCACAAACAAGTCTTGCTTCGGGCATATAGGAGGGAAATATAATATTTTAATGAGTATGGTTGAATGAAATATGAAAAGAAAGCATGCATATTGGTTAAAATAAAATGAAAGATCATAAAATATACAATCCAGAAACACTGTCATGTCCCAGGAGGAAAAAAAACCTTGTAGAATGTTAGTGGAAGCTCTAAAGTGTATTCTTCAATGCATTTTTAAGGAGATATTTGATATTGTACTTCATTTTATTTGAAGATATGATTTTAACTTTATTAAGTTTGACAATTATTGTTTCTTCTTTCTGATAATTAGGGGAAAACCTTGTTAGTTGCCAGGTCACCTAAAACAACAGTATATTGTTACTATGGAACAAATGGCTGGGTTTGTTTATGACATGTTTTAAACTCATAGCATTATAATTAAAGTCGGTAGAATTAAATAGATAAGATGACCTGATACCTGGTGGTCTTAATCAACAGAGAATGAAGATGAAGGACCACACCTTTGAAAAATCCATTAATCAAAACAAATTATAGTATATGAAGAACATCAAAGGTAGAGCCTGCGTGCATTCAAATAATCTTAGAAAAGAGCAACATAGCTTGCTATGGCGTAGGAGGCAGGAAAGCCAGCAGTAGTACAGGTAGGACCAGCAACAACGGCAAGAGACATAAAGGTAAGGAGGAGGGGCATAAGAGCTGAAAACACTGAAAATTCTCTGCTACTGGCTGACAAAAGACAAAGAAATTGTCAGAGATGGACATACAGACCTGCCAAAATGTTCAATAGTGATTCAGACCTTGCATTTGTGCAGCCCCTCCCTGGTGAAGTATATCCTCCATTTTTTCAAACTTCCAGCAAGCCTGGAAGAAAAGATGCTTCTTCTTTAAGAGTTATATTAACTTTAGTTAAGTGAATTCCTTAAAGCAGCTTATTCCCAGCCTGAGAAACCACAGAACTTTTCCTCTAATTGATTTTGTAAATTGATATTTACAAAACTGATTTTGTAAATATCAACATGGGGCTGCCCTTGCAGGTCAAAGTACCTTTCCTAAATGATATTTGAAATGTGCACAGCCACAGTGGTTCTAATATTGGTAGATGGTTGCTATTCGAAGCAGAATGACCCTTATTGCCATTCGTGGCAAGAGGCAGGGGTGCCTGCAGGCCATCAAAAGTCAAGTTGATGGCCACAACACACAGTAGAAGCCGTGCTTCTTTTCTTGTCCTGCAATTCACATAAAAAAGGGTTGATTCTATGGTCATGGTCACCATCTTGAAAGTAGGCATCCTAATTATTTCTTTAGTGGTTTATTTTTTAAGGCAGATGCATCTTACACAATTTCCCAAGCAAAAGATTAGATTTACAACCAACTATTTACACAGGTTCTGGCTGTCATAGAAAGCCGTCTCTCCTTGGGGTTTTATTTTCCTAGTAGACCAAAACATTTCCACTAACCATCAACTTCTCTCTCTCTTGCTGATGTGATGGCAGCTGCTATCAACTACTGGATTCTGAAATTTTGGCTCTTCTGGCTGAAGAAGGCATCGTATACATTTGATTCAAGAACGGAAAGTCAAAATAATCATTACGTGCAGTTGTTTCTTAATGCACAGTTCCTTCTCCACATTGGAAGAAATTTCATGGTGGCCAATTTCCTAACTTCCCTGGAATGGACATTTTATAGTATCTTAACACTAATATGCAGAATGACAATTAAGCTCAATTAAGCGCAGTAATATTGTCTATGCTTATTGCTTAATTATAACCCTATGTTGCTGAGAAGACAAAATAGCTGTGGGTTTCCTGGATGCATTTTGTCTGGTTAATGAGGAAGAATGCCGCTAACCTGAGAAACAAGTAAATATCTAAATAAACCAGCAGTGGTTGTTTTATGAATCCTGTGCAGCCAAAGATTATGACTAGCACTTTCATGCTTATTTGAAAGCCATGATAAGGCTGTTGTCCATACAGTCTATAATTAGGTATTAAATGGTAAGTTTATAGATGGCCCTGAAGTAAAAATGTTGGCAAGTACTAGGCGTCATGTTATTTGTTAAACTATAATTTCTGTTTCTGAACATGGAACAAAAAAATTTCGGCATTTTTTCCTAATAGAACGATGAAAACACAGATTCTAAAGAAACAATTTATATAAAATCTCCTGTTAGAATGCTGAATGCTTTTATGCACGTTCCTTCAAAAATGACATTAAACAATATCTTTAAATTTTGAGTGTTTAAAACGATTAATTCCTGCAAGTATTTGTTGGTTAAATATTTTGCTTGCCTCTCATTCTGTATTATTTTGTGTTTTATTTTTCTTCATATCCTGGAATCCTTTTTAGATAACAGGCATTTTCTTTAAAAAATGAAAAAAAAATCCATTTAATATTAACATTAAATCCTTCCATCAATAAAAGGGGGGAACAAAATTTCAATTGTCTCCTGTTTATAATTTGGCTTTGGCATGTTTGCAGGAAAACAACCTTTCAGCAGACCCTGAAGTGATTACACTGAAACTTTAAGGCTATCTTCTCTCAAAATCTTTACTATTAATGTTCTGCTTTAGCTTGTTATGTGAGAACTCAGAGTATCCTGTTTTACTGTTTCCTGCCCCTTTTGAGAAATGTATATATTCCTTACCATTTTTCCTTCTTTCATAGGACTAAGGAAGACTCCTGGATAGGAGTTGAAACATTTCCCTGTAATATCTAAAAAAAAGTCTAGGTGCGTTTTTAAGAAAGTTTTTAAAATTGTTTTGCAATTTTGCTACAAAACAAATGGATTTAATCCTAAAAACAATCTCTTTGCATTCTTTTTGCCCAACATTTCACTGTTATTATGAAATTAATCAATCACAAACTATTAAATAGTTGAATTAGATATTCACTCAGACTTCTGCGCTTGCTGCAACAGATATTTTATTATATTTCTATTTGCCTAACATTATTCTTCTGGTAATAGTTTTGTCTTACATGGAATATAGCAATATACATTCTTTTATCCCTTGCTAAAATTGAAAGGAAGAGTGAGCTTGTGTAGGCTGTACCACTAAACATTAGAGGAAAAGTTCCATTATCCATGAATGAAATTTGAATTTCCCTATTCAGGAGTGGGTAAAAAATAGAAAACAATAAACTATTAAGATTGGTTTAAAATTAGGGCACAGTGGTTAATTCATTTTTCCATAGTTTTAATTAACTTTGCAAGTTATTTACAAAATTTTAGTTACTGAGCTTTTATATATTATAAATCTAAATGGCATAATCAAAAAGTAAAATTTTATTTATGGTATATATAGAATTCATGTTAAACTTGAATTCTAAGTTGAACTAAAAGAGAAGGCTCAAACCACAATTTTCAGTTAAAAATTGAAAAGAAATAAAAACAGACTTTGATTTCCTAAAAATAAAACAATATGATTAATTTTACACAAAAGTAGAGTAAGGATATAGATTAGGATTTTTCAGACACATTATGGACTGCATAATCTCTATTTGTGAGATTAGTACATGACATGTATTACCTTATTGTGATTTCTACCAGACACTTATTTTCTGGAGAAATGTTGAGTTTTGCAAAGCAACTATCCAGACTTTAAGAAAAAAAAATGGTTAATTATGATATCAATTTTTTACATCCTAAAAAAAAATATGTGGCTGTAGAGACTTGGTTTGTTGTTCCATTGGCCATAATTCTGTGTTATGAACACATGTCTCCCCAGTGAGGCACACCTTGCTGTGATTGGGAGCCTGTGTGCTCCAAAGAAGATAAAGCTATGCCAGAGGTTCAACTGTACTGGACAGATCTCATCAGAGGAGCCAAACAAAGAATGTCTTCCTTCATAAAAAATATGAGATGTAATTTACAGAAACCCATATGAGCTCGGTCATCACCCGGGTGGATGTGGTCAAACATGAGATGGCAAGATTGAAGACTGACATCTTAGGAATGGACAGGAATGGGCAAATTTAATTCCGATAACTATATCTACTACTGTAGAAAAGAATCCATTAGAAGAAATGGAGTAGCCTCACAGTCAATAAAAGACTGAAAAAAACAGTACTAGGATACAATCTCAAAAATGACAGAATGGTCTTGGTTTGAATCCAAGGCAAACTATTCAACATCACAATAATCCAAGTCTATGCCCCAACCACTGATCCAAAGAGGCTGAAGTTGGCTCTTCTTTGAAGGTCTACATCACCTTCTAGAACTCACATCAAAAAAAGATGTCCTTTTCATCAAAGGAGATTGGAATGCTAAAGTAGGGAGTCAAAAGAAAACTGGAGTAATAGCAAATTTGGCTTTGGAGTACAAAATGAAGCTGGGCAAAGGCTAAGATAATTGTGTCAAGAGAACACATTGGTCATAAAAATATACTTTTCCAACAACCCAAGAGACACCTCTCCACGGATATCACCAGATGGTCAACACCCAACTTAGATTGATTATATGCTTTCCAGCCAAAGATGGAGATGCTCTATACACTCAGTAAAACAAGGCCTGAAACTGACTATTTCAGATTTATAATATGTAAAAGATCAATAACTGAAGTTTTGTAAATAACTTGCAACTTATTAGAAAATGTAGGCTTAAACTGAAGAAAGTAGGGAAAACCACTAGGCCATTCAGGTATGACCTCAATCTTATCCCTTATGAATATACAATGGAGGTGAGGAATAGATTTATGGGATTAGATTTGACAGACAAAGTGCCTAAAGAACTATGGATGGTGATGCATAACATTGTACATGAGGTAGTTACCAAAACCATCCCAAAGAAGCATAAATGCAAGAAAGCAAAATGGCTTTCTGATGAGGCTTTACAAATAGCTGAGCAGAGAAGACAAGGGAGCAAAAGACAAGGGAGAAAGATATACCCAACTGAATGCAGAATTCCAGAGAATAGCAAGGAGAGATAAGAAGGCCTTCTTAAACAAACAATGCAAAGAAAAAGAGGAAAACAATAGACTGGGAAAGACTAGAGAGCTCTTCAAGAAAATTAGAGATATCCAGGGA
>JANHZU010008244.1:178455-197734 GCA_032468055.1 Acrochordus granulatus
TCCGTTGAAAATGATTTTTTGGTGAATATTTTTGGGGGCGTGGAACGGATTATCTGACTTTCCATTGTTTCCTATGGAAAACTGCGTTTCTCTTTACGAGCATTTCGTGCTAAGAGCGTTCTTCCGGAAAGGATTAATCTCATCTTGTGAGGTACCACTGTATTTTATTGTTGTTAGTCACCGAGAGTCTTCGGATTTCGGCGACATACAAATTTAATAAATAAATAAATAATGCTTAAAAGGCACTGGAATATTATTGATACAAAGCCATGGGAAATAATGTCATGTCTATAGTATCAGATGTACGAAGACTCTGAAAACTTATAGTGAAGAATAAATAATAGAAGTAAGACTTTACAAAATATCTTTATGTCTCTTTGTTTGGAAATGTTTACTGTCTCTACAGAAAACATAGTTTTTTGCCCAACTTTAACAATGGACTGAGTAAGCTAATTTATTTTGCTTGTTATTTTTGAAGAAAATGTGAAGGCTTCTGTAGGCAGATGATGACATTCGCATTAGGCATCCAGGTAGCTGTCTACTTATGGCTTGACTAAGCCTCTACCTAAAATTCTAAGATGTTGGAAAAACTTTTATTAAAAACCTGTATTTTTAAAGTCTATAATTATGCCTTCACCAGATATTGTATCATGAGTTCCCCCAGTAATATAGAAGTGCTTTGTTACTCAAGGAAATCTTTGGGAGAGAACTATGATCCAGTAAGATAATTAGTATGCTCTTCCTTTGTTCTTGAAAAGATAAACAGCTTTTGCAAATTAGATAAATTATTCTGGGTCTAATCCAGAATAGCCTGTGCTTTAAAATGAGAACCCCTTTTAGTATGGTTATGTAAAGAACGTACACTAGAGACCATTTAGTACAAAAAAAAAGGTAAAGGTTTCCAATTTCAGTCATGTCCGACTCAGGGGGTGATGCTCATTTCACAGCCCAAGAGCCAGCGTTGTCCAAAGAGGCTTCATGTGGCAGGCATGATTATATGATGAGGTGCATGGAACGCTGTTACCTTCCCACCAATTTAGGCAGTACCTATTTATCTAACTGCATTTTTCATGCTTTCAAACTGTAGGTTGGCAGCAGCTAGGGCGAATAACAGGAGCTCACCCCATTATGGGACACCTGGGTCTTGAACTTGGGCTGCTGATCTTCCGGCCAAAAAACTCAGCATCTTAAGTGCAAAGCCATAGAGAGCATTTAATAAGTAACAAATCTCAGAGACAATTTTTATTTTTTTAAGTAAACACTATTATGTATGCTGGCCTCCTCTTTAGGTCAAACATAAAAACTTGTCATGAAAAATAAGACATAATAATAGTTATTATAAGGTGAACAATATGTTGCTATGGAACATGCCACTGAAGAGAATACAGTAATGGCCCCTCTAGTTAATGTGATTAGGCCCATTATTGACATAATGCCAGGAAGATGCAAAGCCATTAGCATTATGTTACAGCTCATTCCCAGCCTCTGTTCAAATTTACTATTTGATCCACTATTTTAATTTTCTTCCATCTTATGCAGAGTGGCATTTTGCAAAATGCATAATTAAAAGCTGAAGTTATTCTCTGTACTTCACAAATTAAACATGGCCAATGAAGATTCGTTCCTCAAAAAAATCAATAAATCAGAATTCTTTCATGCTGGTATTTCTCTGTGCTACAAGTTAATATTGGGGGCATTTTGCCATACAACATTCTGATCTTTTTGCTAGCTAGGTGGACTTCAATACCCAGAATACTCCAGCCAGCTTTACTGGCTGGGGAATTCTGGGAGTTGAAGTCCACTCACCTTAAAGTTGCCAAGGTTGAGAAACGCTAACCTAGGGATTAAGATGTCAATATCACCAGTAAGTGCATGTCTGCATTTCCTCCAATAAGGTTGTCAAAGTTCTGAAACATTGTCCAGAGAAAATGAAGCCCAGTAGAAGAGAGTTGATCAAAAAATTATTGGAGTGAGTAACGCTCACTTTGAAAAAACACAGTTTTGTTATCTGGGATTCTTTTCTTAGGATGCACAAATTTTGGCTATAGATAGAAATGACTTGGCTGAAATCTTTAATTATTTCATATCTGGATTATCCCAGTATGTGCCATGTAGGCTTCTCTTTACAGGATTTAAAACCAGCATTTGTAGTCTTCTATGCATCCAGAATATGTCAACATTTCTTATTAATAAAAGCTCCATACAAGGCCTTTTTGGTGTCTGCATCTTATTTGAAGCACCTTTTTTGAAAAAATCCTATCATTTTTTTACCTTCCTAAATCTGTCTCAAAAAAAATCTTGTTAAAGAAAAAAAACACTTCTAATCTGGTTTTAATTTGTAACACTTTGTTCCTATTTTACTGCTTTAGTGTGTCTGTTTCAAATTATAAATATACCAATAAAATTATCTTAATTCTACTTTCTTTTCTCTGTTTTGATTCTACTGTAATAACATTAATTATGCTTATTCTTGTGTTAAGAGAGCTGGAGAAAAACATTTTAATCTTTTTAACATTAAAAATTAAAAAATCTCAACAATATGCCACCTGACATTTTTTTTTATTTCAGTGATCCCAATTCAGTTGTTTTGGGGAAATAGGAGGAGGAAGGTGTGTTGGCTATGTTAGCTGCCTTGAGTTATTTGTAAAAATAATAAAGGCGGGATACAAATAAATAAATATAAATAAAAATACATGGTTTTGTTATTGTTTTCTTCCTAACTCTGCTTAATATACTATTGAAATGAAAATATTTATTGAATAAAATTATGCAGAATATGTATCTTTTCATTGTACCCTTTATTAGTATTTAGTAAGTTCACACAACAGAGATCACAGTGCTGATTGATTTGAATTAACTTTGCAAGTGATACTTCAGACTTAATGAACTGAATTGTTTTTTATTCATATGACTGCACAGTGCTTAGAAAATTGAGTATACTGTAGGTATTTCCAGTTTGGATTATGTTCTTTTCAGATATTAAAAGCCAAAATGTTATCTATTTCAAGGGGGGAAAAGTACCTACAGTGGAATCTATTCTAATTCATAATTTATTAATATTGCTTTAGTTCAAAGGCAATCTCTTTGAATTCTTTCTTATTTTTAAAAACTCTTTGGTGCTCTCAAACAGATGGCTTCTAATGGTAGCAGTCAAAAGACACTAGTTTGGGTACACATATACTAAACCACAATGGAGCCCTTGTTTGAGAAAATCAAAATTCCTTGCATTCTCACACTAAATTAAGGCATAAACCATAGTTTTAAAACAGTGGATGAGACACTGTGTGTATGCAGAGTATACTATCCATCCATCCATCCATCCATCCATCCACCCATTCATCCATCCATCCACATATGAAAATGATTAAGTATTGTGTTGCGTCTTGGGATATTAACCATACCATGCATCTGGCAATGTAGCTAGTATCCACAAAACATGAACTAGTAAAGAAAACTAAATTAAAATGAGTGCCTTATTGAACTAAATACAGTGATCAATACACAAAACGGGTCTACATATTTTTCAGATGTTTCCATTAGCACTAGATAATTTCTTGCTTTTAATTTCTGGCAATCTGTAGGGAAAAAAATACTCAAGCTTGGTTGTTTGCTTGCAAACACTTCATTACCTAAACCTCATCAGTGCAAGGGAATGTGGGGTTTGCTTCTCAAAGAGTAGACGGAGCAAGTTTAGCTCTTTAAGACCATCTTTCCATCAGGACAGTTGCCCTTCTCAACTATCATATCTATATATTAACTCTACATGAGTTTAGAATTCACAAAACAGAGCAGAAGTTTGCATAGCTGCTATCACCACTAACAACTCAGTGCTAGGTTAGAATCACGATAGTTTGCCATTTAAAATCATACCAACTCATTTCTCAAGAGGAAAATTTATCTCCCAACTTTATTTCTAAATCTGTTTTTATTTGTAGGTGAGTATTTCTATTAAGAAGCATTTTTTTAAAAAATGTTTTTAGATTCTAATACTTTATTGGTCAAGCATGGTTAGACACGCAAGGATTTTTACTCCATGTCTACTATGCTTGGCCAATACTAGTCAGATCAGTAGGTTTTTTGACATAGTTTACATTGAAAGGCTGACAATGAGGCAATAATGTATATAATTAAGGTTTATCCATACTCTGCAATATTGTTGCTGGAAAGAAGGGAATAGCTTAAAAGTCTTAAAGATGGTGTCTTCTTTGTTACATCATAGATATGTCCATTTTCTTGGCAACAATATATAAATGTTTTGTTTTTACTTTCTTCAGTATTTCTGGCAGTACATATAGTCTACAGCTCTTGGATTTCTGGTAATCTCCCATCCATATATTCTAACTCAAGTTAGCTTTTGTCCCAAACGAAGTGATCCAAGTGCTCTTACTTGCTGATGTCTACAAATCATAGATTAAAGCCTATACAGTATATACTTAAATATGCTATTATAAAGCATGGCTACAGTTCTACCTTCAATCCTTAAGGTTTCCAAAGGCAGGAATATTTATTTATAAGACTGGGGAGGACTTAATGAGAACTTGGAGTCTGTCAGTTGAAATAGCCCCATCCAAATTCCAATTCTGCATGCAGTATTTTTCATCTCTACCTTTCCCCCCCAATTTTAGTAAAATAAGGAGCAAGGCACAATCATTCATTACTGGGGGTGAGATATGGAATATATCATGCCTGCAGGTATGATTAAAATTATCAGAGTTTTTCCCTTTATCTGTGCAGAAGGTTTTATATTGGTTTTTGTATGGGAAGCTGCAAAACAAATAGATTTCTTCATTCTACAAAGACACTTTGTATTCATTCATCCTGTAAAAAGGACAACACTATTCAGCTTTAGTCCTCCTTCTAATGGATACTTATTCTTGTTTATTTTGCAGAAGAAATACTTTCCGGTTCTTCAGCATGAACATCTTTAGCACAGATTATAAGATTAAATAATGTTTAGTATAATAATGCTAGATAATTTAATGTACAGACATTTATTAATTAGGGAGTACAAAGTATAAATTAAATATGTGAAGTGCTCTAGGCTGCACTAGCTATGAAGGGTTTTAATGGTTGTGTGCAGATCAAAATTAAACAAATAGACTAAGGATTCCATCACCTTAATTTATTATGTGAGCAGCAAGATACCAACAGGATTAGGCCAGAGATATTCAGGTGCATAGCATGTTGAAAATACAACAACTTTCCTACTTTATAGTGGGAAAAGTTATTAATGCACTTAAGATGCTAAAATCAGAATTTTTATACCTATTAGAAATAAGATCTACTGCCTTTTCCCATATGATACAGGAATATAGGGGGACTGCATACCAGGAAATTTTTAACTTATTTCAAATCATCAATATTAACTCATGTGCAATATTGTAAAGAAATTCAATTCTAACAGAAAGATTCACTTCTCAAATTGGGAAAAAATTGAATCTTGTAAAGTAGCATCATGATTATACCTTACATTTTGTGCCACAAGAGTCCTGTTTAGTCTTGGCTACAACAAACAGTGGGCAGTCTTTCCTCTTGCTTCTCATCCTATTGGTGATATGATTGAAAACATGATCTCCATGATATACATGCATGGGTAGTCTACAGTAGGCAGATTTTGTGCACATGAGAATGTGACTTGGGATCTTCCATGAACATTACTAGAATGATTATTGTGCCTCACTACTGTATCTCCATGACTTATCCTATAAACTGGCCCATGTATTCGTACCATGTGGTCTTCCCCTCTCCTCTTTCCCCATCTTGCATACATTCCCCTTTTTCTTACCAAATATAAATTTAGTAAGATACTGAGGAAATTAGTCCCAAGCAGTATGTCAGAGCTACATTTATCATTTTTGCAACTGATCTCCTATTTTTTTGGTTATAACTTAGCAAAGATAAATAAGACCCAAATCAGTGCATTTGTAAATAGTTGCATTTGTCCTGTTGATAGTTTATAGGATTTAATTCTTAGGGTCTGATTTTGGTGGGCTTTTTTCCTACTTCATTTAATGCCAGAAAAACCTGGCTCAGAAAGTGAAAGGTAAAATATTTATTGTTGGCTATTAAATTGCATTTTTCAAGCTCATGTGCTTTCCAATTCAGAAGCATTACTAAGGGGATAACACTACACCATTAAAATTTTAGACACCAAAACTCTGAAGAGCTTGACAAGATCTTATAAGCAAAGGAGCACAAATAAAGTAGTGTAGTCATTGAACCACAAGCAGTAGTTTTTAAGTAAAAAATCATGCAAAGGTACAAAAGCCTCAGGTCTCTGGTGTAACAGGTACATCTCTGTCCAGTTCACTCAAGTACTAATAAACTCTCATCCATCCATTTGAGTGGGCCCATTTGCTGCTTGTAGGTAGAAATGTACAGATGCGATTACACATTCACTTTCTCTTGCCTGTGATAACAGCATGTAAAACAAAAAAGTGCCCTTTCCTATACACAAAGGTACTTATCTGGGCCCATGGGCTCTGCATACCAAGCACTCAATTTGGATTGATGGTAGAGTGGTAGGGACACAACAGGAAATGGACAAGGGCACATTTTCCAGGTTAATAGCATAATGATTCTCTGTTACAAGCTTTACCCATTCCTCCACAGATGCTTCTAAAGCAGTGCTGCTTCATGCAAGAACATCTGATCAAGTATCCTGAAAGATTGCTTCACATTTTAAAATACTCTTATTAGTAGCACTTCACAAATCTATTTCTTCATGGTTCCTTTCTTCTCCCTAATTCCCTCCACTGGGGGACAAAAATTAACATTGTTTTTAGCTTCTGCTATTATTTCTTAATTTCTAGCCCTTTTAGAGAAGATGGAAATAAGAATGCTCGGAAAAGCCTGCATTCCACATCCAGCCTCTAACGCAAAAATTCTTGAACTTTTGGGTGGCTGTGCACCTTTGGAAGATTTTGCAAGGCTTGTTCAGGTAATGATTATCACTGCAAGACCCTTCCCATCTACAAAAACTCCCCAACACCCTAAATCCTCTCTACCTGCAATTTTTATTTCTCTAGTGCTGGAAATAGATAATCTGGAGGCTGTCATTTTGTTTTGCAGAATGCCATATTTTCATTAAAAACAAATAAAGATTTTTTTTAAAAAAAATGAGTAAGTGGGGCAGAAAATTTGAAAATGCAACAGGAAGTACCTTTAGCACCATGTTCAGAACCCCAAATCTAAAGCATTTTGTACATGAATATAACACTACCATAATTTGTGGGCCATTGCTTTCTAATTGTGAATCCTTGCAAGTGAAAAAAATCACCAAATTTATTACAGAATTTGGGTAGGGCCAGTTAAAATTGATGTCTAGTCTCCTTCTACTCCCTGCCCACAGTCTACAGAACAGAGTGCCCAATTTGGGATAGGAATGCCCCTGTACACTGTTCAGTAATGAAGGACAAATGTAAAAAAGAAAATAGATGTGTAATATTTAAAATAAATTAATCTCATCTCTTTTGTTGGGATGACTCTCAAAATAATGAGAGTTATTATTTTTTAAACAAACCCTGCTTTCAGGAAGGTGATCCAGAAAAATATGACACAGAATGGAAAAGGGATGGAGAGAAAACAGAAAGTAAAATAAAATAAGCATAAGTTCTTAATGTTTCACAGATCTTCAAATAGGTTATATGTATAGTATACAATAGTATAGTATACAATAATACAGCGGTTATGGAAATGGACATTAGGGCAACTTAAATAATACCCTTTCTCCCTGCAAATTTATCTTCCCTTGTCATCTAGCCCTTCAAATATTTGAAAATAATTATCTCATAAGTACCACTTCCTCAGGGTAACCGTATCTACTTCTTTGTTCATCGGAGAGGTGTATTTCAAGGCCTTTCACCATATTGCCCTCTTCTGGATACCTTCCAAACCATTCATTCCTAATTATTTGTATTAAAGCTTGCAAGCATAGCAGTTTTGAAGCCATGGTTCATAGGTATGGAAATAAGACTGAAACAAGTATAGAAATCAACATATTCTTTGCTGATGTCACCCAGAAAAAGTCTTCTGTGAAGGTCCTCCTGTGCATGAAATTCCCACCTACAGATTATCTAAACATTTTTCTCTCCCACCCTCCCCTTTCTATGTATCCTACAAAGAGCAACAAAACAGTTCATACGAGTAAGATGTACAAATTTGCTAAAAAATGTTACACAAGGAAATATTTAGGCTCAGAAGATGAGTTAATTGCATGCATTTTCCTATATACACAAAAATCCCTGATCTCTGATCCTGACACACTGGATTATGTACAATCAAAGAGTGCTGGAGGCAAAGATGCCACTCCAGCTTTACATGTGTCTCATTTGTCTATAAGTGTGCTTAGAGATAAAATAAGCCACCCAGATGTCATTGCAGAGTTCATATGCTGACTTCACTAAGACACAATTGTTTGCTTCCAGCACTCCAAATGGTAAAGCTAAAATAGTTAAACTCTGTGCTACTGAACACAACTTTTGAGAGTCACTTTGCATTTGATTATAGCATCTGATTTCAGGATTAATTAATGTACACTCCAATAAAATAATCACATTCTTCAAAACATAGGTAGTTAGCATATGCTCTGTCCGAACAACAGTTTGAAAAGAATACTGCAAAGCATGCTGAGCAACCTCTAAGGAAACAAAAGATTTATTGATCATAAACGAAGGCAAAAACATTACACATAACAGGGAAGTACATGTAATAATAATTAGTCCCATTTCTGGTTTTGTGGTTACTTTCAATGACTGTGATGAGTTATGTCTCCCATGAGAATATCTTAGAAATAATTCTTTGTAGGGTAAGATGAAAGGACATACACAGCTCAGCTCCCTCCTGATTCAAAATGTGGAGATCAATCACTGATCTAACCAGACAGAGAATGTCCAGAAAAACTCCATCGCTAACAGAAACATGTACCGTATGCTGAAGAAAGGAAAAACAAAATGAAAGAAAAATACAGAACCAATACTTTTTTATGTGCCTCTGTGCGAATGGGTTACAATTCATTTTGCAGTAACAACTGTAACATTTATTTTACTAGACTTATATCTCATCTTTCTTCTAGGAAAGGTGGGGCTGTATGCAGAAGCACTGCATCTCGTCCATGCTTTTTCCACAGCAACACTCTAATGAAATATTCTAAGTTGAAATGGCTAGTGGTGGATTTGAGTATGAGACTCCCTGGTCCTACTCAAACACTTGAACTGTAACTCCAAATTTGTCCCAGAGACTAACACAAAAACTCCAGCCATTTTTTTGCTTAAAGATTGAGACTTCAGCAGAAGTGAAGATAATCTTTGTCCAAAGTCCGTATGATAAATGAGTGTTTAATATTAATCGTCTCTTTCATTTATATTGTACCTTTCCTCCAAGGAACTCACAATTTGTCCACATTTACCTCTGCAAGTGGGCTTCATCTTCTAGATGCAGTAATTACAATTTATGGACTTGACAAATGTGACCCAGTACTCTAAACATGTTTTTTATTGCAAACAAGAACTTTACTGCTATGTTTTGAAACAATGACTTAATAGAAAGACAGGATTCATCCCTGTAATGCCAGTGACATTGTTCAATGGTTTATATCCTACCTTACAGGATGACCTTCCCAAAGCAGCCTCTAATCAATACAATTATAAATAAAAATAAATTACACATTATTTAAAAACAAATAAATGTTGAGGATGATTCCCACAGGACTACTGTTGATCTTGGCCTTGTGGGGTAGGGGGTTGGAGAGAAGGGACGGTTCAACTGAGTTATTTTCTATACTGCTGTCTCTTCTTCTCTCTTAGCAATACCTTTTAAACATTTCTTATTATCTTAGTAATAACTCTCTAAAGCTCAGATCTTAAACAATTACATTGATTCGTATTTTATTTTACAAAGCATTAGATAACCCAGTTTAACTGATAACATAAGCTTGCAAGCCTTGACTTATCTTATAAAAACTTGGTAACCTCTTAATGCCAATTATACTAGTTTATAAAATTGTCCCAAATTCTTATTCAGAGTTAATCATTCCTTACATAAACCAGGCATTTCAGGGCATTTTGAATACGGCCCATTTCTGATTTTCAGTGAGCAGAGGACTGTGTAATTACAAAATTTGTACTTTTTAAGGCTGAAATCCTATGGACATTTCCCAGAAACTGATGTCTGAAAAAACAAACAAACATGAATGGAATTACTCTGTAAAAGATCTGAAGCAGAGGTAAAAGTAGTTTTGCCTTTACTTCCACCATAGGTGTCCATGAGATGGGGTGGGGAGCGCAAAGGAAAAATCATCTGTTACAATGTTGCAATTGCACCACTTAAGAATCTGCATGCAATGTCATGATGCAAGTTTGAAAGTTTGCTACTTGAGACATGGTGTTAAAATGTCTGTTTCATCTTTCTGTGATGAATGTGGCTAGTTGTGGAACTTATGACTGCCACTGGGCCATTTTCCCTTGGTTTACTAGAATGGGGTTATTAATCAAGGGCCTTACAGGGGAAAACAAATGGATAATATTATAGTTGCAGGGTTTTCTGAGTTTATAAAGCTTTTGTTGCATAAAAATTGGTTCTAGCCATGCTACAAAGTGCCCATAGAAATTTTTATTATTCCTATGCATTAGCAATACAGAGTGAATTTATGTCTTCTCTTCTGCCACATATTCTTATTCAAGTTTTTTTCAAACTATATTCTATAGCATAGCTGCTTTGGGAAGGTCATCCTGTAAAGTAGGATATACTATCTGGATAGTATAAACTATACAGGACTCTAAGACAAGAAAAAAAAAGGATGGTGGAGGCAGAGGAGAAGGAGGAGGAATTGACATGGATACAGCCACATGACCATAGCGATTTTCGTGTTTTCATAACATATTTTATGGTACAGCAAGAAAGAGTATGGCTTGTTTCCTTGTGCAAAAATGCCATCACCATCAATTTGTAGATCAGAGATTCTGATAAAAATGCTTTTCTAAAATACATCAACTTTAGAGCATGAAAATGGGACCCACTCAGTACAAAATATTGCAGCCATCTTAAAAAAAATACTTTTAAGAATTAAAATCTCTTTTGAATTGAGTTGGTACCCTGGTGGTTTCTGGATATGCCTGTGTAGTTTTCTTGGCCACAATAGGGAAGTGCTTTGCCACTGTCTTTTGTAGGATTCTTTTTCCAACATCCCAGCCTAAGCCTGGGATTTCTAGTGATCTCCCATACAGATATGAATCAGGTCCTTCCCTACATAGCTTTCAGAGGTCAGCTAGAAGTTGTCACTTAGCATGGCATTTTTAGAATCACACGAGCAAACATATTGATTACCTCCCTCTGAAGAGCTATTTTCAGTATATTCTGCAATTCATGTACACCTTTCGTGATAGAAATCCAAGAGATACAGTTGACTGAAGATTTTACTTATAATTATAGACCAAAATAATGTTAAGCATGAAGCTTAATAAACATTATTAGGTATAAGAAATACCCATTGAATTTTTTCATGGCTTATACTGTAATTATGGATGAAGGATAATTTTCAATTTTATCTAACATTTCTTTTATAAATATACATATGTAAAGCCTATGTATCACAGCAGCCAAAACTGTACATTTCGTAGAGTAGAATAACAAAATATGTTCCACCAGTCCCAGAATCTAAGTTAACCAAATGATTTTCACATCAGAGGCTGAGCATCTCACTAGCTGCCAAAATATACTATTTCAGTAATGTTTCTAGATCACAATTATCTTTTTCTCCTTATCAAATTATTTGTAGATACTTTAAAAAATGAAAATTCTAGATAACTATTATATATTTTATTATTAATAAAATAATAATTTTATTAATAAAAAGATAATAATTATCTTTAATAATTATTAAATTATTAAATTACTGTATTTGTAGATGCTTTAAAAAAATGAAACAAAATAAAACCACAGATCCTACACATAAAGAAAGCACTTTTATCTTCCCTTTCATTTTTGATGTAGATCTGATTTCTTCAACTTCTCTTTAAATATGTTGGATTCCAGTTCTAAACTTCAGTACTATGGAAACTAGAATCTGATATATCTGGGGATCATACCAGGCTTTGAAAGGCTGATATAAACAACAGCAGGGCAGTTATGCTTGTTAGGATAGTATAGAAGTTCATACAGAAAGGCATTTTATCCACACCAAGAGCCAAGTAAGCTAGATATAGTCTAAGAAAATAATCACTGGAAGAAAAGGAAGGGAGGAACCATTTAGAGCATAATCTGAGGTTAAAAAAATCTAATCAAATCCATTTTTATTATGGTCATAAGCCAGCATAAAGATTAATAAAAAACAGATGAATTTTTAAGAAACCTGTTTCTGCTTTAACCAGATGCTTTTATTGAGGGTCCCTTGGATTGCAAGGTCAAACCAGTCAATCCTATATGAAATCAACCCTGACTGTTTATTGGAAGGACAGATACTGAATCTGAAGCTCAAGTACTTTGGCCACATAATTGGAAGAAAGGACTCATTAGAAAAGACTGTGATGCTGGGAAAGATTGAAGGCAAAAGGAGAAGAGGACGGCAGAGGATGAAATGGTTAGACAGTACAGTCAGTGTGATGGACGTGGGCTTGGGTGGGCTCCAAGAGGCAGTGTAGGACCGGGAAGACTGGCATGCTGCAGTTCATGGGGTCATGAAGTGTTGGGCATGACTGCGCAACTGAACTACAACAAGTACAAGGATGGGAATTATTAGTAAAGACTAAGAGAAACTAGTATGTGGCTGATGGTTCATTCCACATTATGGCCACATCATGGTGTGGCTCACTTTGTGCTATTGATATACTGCTCTGCAGTAGACCCTACTTGAGTCTAGTAGCATGGCTAAGGCAGATGAGGTCTGAACAGAATACTTTTAATCTGTTCCAAATTACCAAGGACTGAGATTGGACCAGTCAAGACTGGCTTTCTTTTGCATAAAATGCTCCAGAAATTAATCTGGCAGGTAAAATCATCAGCAGAGAAGTGGTCCATAAAAAAATATGGCCAAAAGCCATCTGGAAACTGCAGTGTAAAAAGTTGTGGCCTTTTAGCCAAGCCTTTTTTTCCCCTCTGTTCACCTCTTTTCTATCCCAAAAGATTTATAGATTCAAAAAACTATAAATTCTAAAAATTAACCACAAATGGGGTATTAACATTTCCTTAGTTTCTTTCAAAAATTCAGATACAGTTTGAAAGGTTATGGATACTGTCTCCACTTCTGCATAGGAGGGATTCAGAAAATGGTCTGACCAACATACAGTTCGAACAAAGCACTTGATATACCTTTGCCTTACATCAGAGTTGGCAAAACTACTTGTTATGTATATAAAAAAGCCAATATACCATTTCAGAAGTTCTTCTATATATTTTATAAAAATATGAGACCTAAAAACCATGAACTGTCTCATTCGCTTCTACTTTACTGGAGCTCTGCATAGCAAACATAATTTTTAAAATTCAGTACAGAATGCTGAATCCTATTCTGATCTGTTTGAACAAAGCTATATTAATAATCACTTATTTTGTTTGCTTGATTTACCAAAAAAGAGAGAAAGAAATGAAGAAATGAATCTCAACCAAGGTCTTTGATTAGAAACAAACCTACTTTTCTTCTTTTTCATTTCCAGTTTCTGCAAGTATATTAATTTCTGTCATGCAGGTGCTTCAGAGAAATAGTATACAATCTACCAATAGCCCAAGTTTGGTCTTATTGCTTACTTCTAATTAAATAAAGAGGACCACCCTTTTTAATAGTGAGTCTTACTTTTGCATGCATCCTAGATTTAATCAGCTGGCAACTTGTCTGTCTCCATTATTGCAGGCAAAAGGCTACTGGGCATACCCTCCCAACACACCCATCACCCAACACATGAAAGCACTTTATTTTACAGAGTATGCCCTTGGATGCATTTTTCAGATCGACTCTGGATTATTCAAGTTTCACTCCTGCAGGCTTTTTTGGTTTTCTTTCTGTGACTGTACTGGACAGCTAAAGAGAACATTAAAAATTTGGAAAACAAAATGAAAAAAATCTTTTTAGGAATATATATTTCTCAGATTTTGTGTCACTCTATAAAATAATCAGCACATTCTTGATTGATGCAACTCAGTATAAGCCAAATTCCTTTCTTCACCCAGATGAGCTGGGAAAGAGGAATAATATATAGTATAACCTGTTCCACATTTTTTGCAGATACACACATGGTTGTAGATTAATATATTTTATTTATTCTTATTCAATATATTTCATGTTATATGGGATCTGAGCATTTGCTTAAAATGTCAGAATAGTTGTGGAGGATGCTGGAGAAGGATGAGTCACTTTCTTGTTCTCCATGATAATTTTTTAAATGATCTTTATATTTTTTTTCCAGAATACTATGAAGTTGCCGTGTTCTCCTTCTCTAATTCTGAAGATCAGCTGATTCTTTTTTGATTAAGGCCCAATACAGATGTGGAAAGAATAAAACAACATAAACAGATAACTTGAAATGCACTTCAGTGAGGCATTTCTCTACATTACTCAGTGTTTCTACTTAAAAGCAAAACCAAAAAAAAAGTTTTCCCATGTGACAATGATCTTTCCAACCATAGTTGTGTTGCTTACAGGACAATGTCCTCTCCATGTGATTAACTGGACAAGTGTGAGTCAGACCTTAGTTGCAGCTTAAAATATTCCAATTTTAATAGGTCCAATTTTCTATTTTATGAGCTCTGAACATTTAATATAATCTGCCACTACTATTTTTATATGTAAAATAGCTATTCAAGTTTGCCCATGGTGTGGGAACTTCCTTCTATTTACTCAGAAACTCTATCCGAAGGACCCACCCATGGTGAGTGTTTTTTTAGGGATAAACCTTCAAATTTAGGCAGATTATTTTATTCCTCCATTTTAGTTTTCAAAGCCGGAATGAGTTTTATTAAAATTAATCTTTCTACTGCTACTTGGTTACTGTTTTAAGTTGCTATCTGTTATTTATATCATACAAATAAATCTGCATTATTTATCTATTAGTTGTATTGAGTGCTTCATATTTACCATAACTTTACATTTAACTTTGAGTCACTATTTTAAGTGTTATCTAAGCTACTTTGGAGAGATTTCTATTTTAAAAGATGGCATGTTAATAAATAAATAAACTTAAAGAATATAGACTCTGAGGACTTATTCATTACTTCATATCCTCTCTTCCAAGGAGCCAACATGACATTGTTTTCTATCTATACCTTCCTCATCATATTGCCATAAAGAATGCCTTTCTTAAACATCCCCAATAAATTTTATGGCTCAGTGGGAACCTGAATCCTGCTCTAGCAATGACTCAACCCATTATAACTAGAGGGGGAATTGCTTACCAAAAGAAGCTGTTTTCAATAGCATTCCCTGCTGACACATTCTATGGGCTTTTAGTGCCTAGCAAAAGTGGATTCATGCCCAAAGTAGGTTTTCTGGATCCTCAAGCAAGACTGGACACAATCCAATATTGAATTAAGTGCACTTAACTCTGTCTCTATTTAATGACTACTCTAATATGATCTGCTATAGCATGACATCCCATTTTCACTCCTTCAGTCAGGTAAGTCAGATGAATATCTTTATGGATAAGATCATTCAGTTCTACAGTATTCTTCAAGAAAATACTTTTTATTTCAACATTTGTTGCGAATTTTCAGTTATCTACAGTGGATTTTGGTATATTTGTAACATTAAAAAGCTGAATCTATGAATAAGATTAAACAGTCTGTTTATGATTTTCTGTAATACTGGACCTCTTCACCCAATCTGCATCCTCTCCATTTATGCAGACATTAACTTCCAGAAATCTAAGCAATGGCCACAGTGGCTAAGGAATTCTGAGAATTTGGGACCCATACTGGGTCAATATGATTCTGGAAAAAAACACTTATCCTTCAATCTGTGTATCTCCAGTTTTAGTGGACGACCACATTTTTTTCCCAGCAATCTTAATTACATTTTATAGTGCAGACATATTTGAAATGATACAACATATAATTTATATATCTATAATTTTAAAATTAAAGGCCAAAACAAATGTACTGTACTAAAAATCAGACAAACTCACTGCAGACAACTGAAAATTGTAAATACCAATTTTATTTATTTTTTAACAAAAAGTATCAAAGTACTAAAATTGCTCATATTTCAATGTAGTATTAATCAACTAAAAATCTGTGTTTATATTTTAGAGCATTGGTGAGTTAGGAGTTACTTATTATTGGTGAGTTAGGAGTTACAAACACACCAAGAAATAACACAGGAATCTAATTGCCACTTAATATTCTACTTTCTGGTTTTAACTAGCTGTAAATTGTGACTAGGGAAAAATATTCTCAGTTTTAAACTTCCATCTAGATATGTACAGTGGCACTTCCCGTTTATTCATTTAAGGTCAAACTAGCAGACCTGCCTGTTAATCCTCAAACTGAGATGATAGAATAGGCACCTGAGATAAGCAAATAAATACCACTTTGTGACCAGTGTCAACATCCTAACTTTTTCCTCAAACTTTGAAAAACAAAACTAAAAAAACTTGACAACCTAAGAAGTAATTTAAGTATAAACAATATCACTAGCTACAAGAAAGAACACAAAAAATCCCTTAAAACTGACCACCTGGATACATAATAAGAAGGCAAGGTTATCTATGGTAACATTTCATTAGATATCGTATCAGATGTAAGCTGCTTTCCAACAGACCTTGTAAAATAAAGAAAAGTCACTAAACTCTGCTATTTGTTTGTGTAATCTTTGTTTTGGTGGTTAATTATGGCCAATGCTACTATGAGTCTTGATAAAACTAGTAACAACAAGGGTTATTTATGCCTACACTGTAAGCCATCATTGCTAATGAACTGGGACATAAGCATCACTCCTTCGACCATTTAGAATGTTGATATTAAGGCTACTGGAGCATTCCTACTTAAAATCTTTCTGGTATTTCCTCTTTATTTCAATTGTTAGTTTGAAAAAGTTTGATAGAAATCCTAAATGCATTAAATGCTTTAGGAAATTTATGTAATTTTCCCCTCTAAGTTGAAGTTCCCTGGGCCAGAAGAAATGTATGTCAGCATGAAATATGAGTGTCCATTGTCAGTTCCTCACCTTTTCCTGCCTTTGTTTCAATCCCTGCTGTCATGTCATTTTCCTCCAAGATGACAAACCTCAACAAATTTGACACACCTTGAAACTGTACTTGGATGGTGTTGGAATAAAGAGGAAAACAGTACTTTAACACTGATAGAGTTAAAGGAGGACTTCAGGTTGTCTTACTCATGGCTAAAAATGAGATGATGACAATGTCATGGAGCCACAGCATAAAATAGCAGAGACAGTAGTGGCTGAAATGTTGGGCTACAAGCAGGGAGATTTAGGTTGTAATCCATCCTCAACCTTGGTGTTTTGGGCCAGCCATTCCCTCCAAGTCCCACCTACAGTTGCTGTTGTGAGGGAAAAATGGGTATTTTACTCAGCTTAGATAGAAGCACTCACTAACAGTATGTGTGCTTTTTTCCCCCTCATCTGCCTCTATTCCAAATATTTTAATTTTCCAGAAAGTCTGAAAAGAGGAAAAGAGGGCAATGCCTGAAAGAAGTACATACACAAAAATGTCATAAAGCATGACATAGAAATACATACACACACATTGTCATGAAAATACATGAAATATGTATTTCATACATATGCTGAAGATGTATGTAAAATGGCCATTTAACAACATGAAACAGTAAAAACTGAAGAGCTACCTTGGCAATTTTGGAAAATGAAATCACCTGATTCCTCTTTTGGGCATATTACTTGAGTTCAAAAGTACACAGCAGAATATTCCAAAGTTAGCTTTTGAGTCTTCTCCAGAAACTTCAAAGAGATTTAGTTCCCTCATCTAAGAAAGATTAATCAACTAGATAAAGAATTTTCCAACTTATTAATAAATGTTTGAACCTATCCCTCCTAATACTTTAGAATTTAGAACATTTATCAGAAGGTAAAGGAGAAGCCACACCAATAGTTTTTAAATATGTGTATCTCCAAAATGCCTTGTCTAATTATGCATATACCTTCCAGGGAAAAAAGGAGAGAAAAGTGAGGGAAAAAGGACCACACACAGAAGAAGC
Source organism: Acrochordus granulatus (assembly GCA_032468055.1). Lineage (NCBI taxonomy): Eukaryota > Metazoa > Chordata > Lepidosauria > Squamata > Acrochordidae > Acrochordus > Acrochordus granulatus. The sequence continues at coordinate 196,612 of JANHZU010008244.1, forward strand.
ACACCATGTGTGTTACAGTCCCATTAAATTTAGGTAGAACTTAATGATCTCAAATTTGACTTAATGTGATGAACTTGGTGCAATCTTAAAGACACTATCTACATAACGTTTTGCTTTCCAGTGCCCTGAAATATGAAAATAGAAGTATAGTGTGATTCACCACAGGCATTTCCTTGTGAAGAATTGCAATGAAGTCTCAACAAAAACAGAAATTTATCTTCCTCACGAATTTGCAAGGATTATTTGTTTGCAATAACAAGCAAATAACATTGTAAAAGTTAAAACATAATGAATATTATAGACTTCTAATAAGGAATATTAATAATATTAAACAATGTGTCAGACAAGCTATATCCAGTTTAAAAGTAATAAAAGTCCAGGAAATACTTGAGTAAAACAATGCATTTTTGTGAGACAGCAAGAATAAAAAACGGAAGTCAGTCTTAAAAGTGACCAGAAGATCCACAGCTGGTTCTCTAAAGAAACCCATAATGTAGGAAAAGATAGCTGAGAACTTGCCTTTTTAGATACCTTAAACAAAATTAAATTCACTTCAAGGTCTTGAGACACTCCCTCTATCTGACAGTTGGCTTTTCCTACCTGCTCAGTTTTAGTAGCTACTTCTTCCTTGTTACTTCTGCCTGTGGAAGTTACTGCAGCTCATGTACCTGAGGGTGAAGGGCCATGGGCTGTTCAAGCTCAGATGTCCAGTTTTGGGGTATTCTAACTTTTCCAACTTGAAGAATAAGATGGGGAGACACCACACAAAAGTAAGCAAGTATTAAAGTCAGGGGAATTTATTTATTTGACAGATGAGTTATGAAGATAGATTCACAAAACAATTTCTGTTTGAGTATCAAGAAACACTGCATATTTGAACAGCCCTTTAGATCAAGAGAACTCTTTGTTTGAAAACTTTGGTAAGAATCGCAGAAAGTTTAATTTTATCCATTCTGTGTGTACCACTAGATGTAGTTTAAAAGAAGAGTTGAAAAGGGAAATCGTGAACATTTACACCAAATTTACACCAAATAGCTTTTACAAAATATTTGCAACAAAGTTTAAAAAACAGGCATCTGGACTGGATTTTTCTCAAGTCGAAGACGTTTCGCCTTTAATCCAA
>JANHZU010008244.1:213341-223608 GCA_032468055.1 Acrochordus granulatus
CAACTGCTACTCCCTAGCACAACTTTAGCCACATTAATGACATGGAGGCAGGCTGCAAATGTATGAAAAGAATAATATATTTGCAGAAAGAAGACAAAAGTGTGCTAAACCTTCTACAAAACTCATCCATTGTCTTATTTTACTCACTTATCGCCTTTTTTCCTACAAGGAAACAGAGAAACAACTACAAATATCTGGAGTATAAATATTATTTCTTCTGTTGCTTGCCTCACACTGAGACTGAGATTCTGAATCCTTTTGCTGTAGCAATTTCTGTTGAGTGGCATGCAAATATCCCCAAAGCTTCTTTTAAACACAAATGCACTTTTTAAAATATAAAATAGGTGTTAAAAACTTTTTATGGAGAACGTATTATGTGATCAATGCTTTTATGTTTAAGCTGTTTTTTTTTAAACAACAGGACAAAATAAAGATAAGGCAATTATTTAGCTGCCAAATACTGCTGATTATGCTATGAATGAAGATGGGCTGATATAGCTTTTATCATAACCAACAATTTTAGAATAATCAGGCTTCATGGATTTCCATGGTGAACATTTAATTCATCATGAAGCATTTAATTCTAATTGGAACAAATATAATTTAAAAATTTATAAACTGTGGTACAGTATACTATAAATTTTTTAAAAGGGTGGTTTAAATGCTAAACATTTATTTTATTAGATTTTTTTTAACCCGGCCTTTATTACTTACTTCTAAAGCAAGTAATGCAAGATGGCAAATACACATAATACTCATACATAAACTTAGACATCTTTCTTAAATCTCTTGCATCTATTATTATGAGAATATTACAATACATTATCATTTACAATAGAATAGCTAACATGTCATTTTTTTATTTTTACTGATGGTGTGTAAAAAATATATTGTATCAATGGTATCCAGGCTAATCCAAATCAGGCAGAATCAAACAAACCAAACAAACTCATACCCAAAACAGGATCAGATACAAGTTTTGCAAAACAAATTTTTTTTGTTTAATTTAATATGCTTAATCATAAGATTGTTAAAACATAATTTTCCTCAAGGTAGAGATATATCTGGAAGAAGAAGAATGTCCAGACATTAGCATTTGGTTTTTGTATTGCCAGATCACTAATAGTTAATGCAATACCGTATGTGAGAGAGCACATAGATTTTCTTCTTGCTCTTGGTAAATAGATTCTAGCATGATCAATGTTCTTGGCATTTAGGGTAATATACATCTGGCACACAAATCTCTTGGCATCTGAGTAAGACTGAACTTATCCAACACCACTTTGAACACTAAATTTTAAAATTTAGAATGGGTAGTTTTTTTGTTTTTAGCTGTTAGAGAAACTTCATGTGTTTCAGCTGCTTTTGTGGTCAGGAAATACAACAGCAGAAGCAGAACATCTGTATCTATACAGATGACTAGAAATTGTTCAAAATTTCCTTTCTGCTCACAATCATATAAGAATGATCATCCTTGAGTTAGCTCTCTCATGGTTTCCTGGAAAATAGGACTGCCTTTTCTCACTGATCATTCTTCATTGAGTTCAGTGATGCCAGCAGCAATTATTAATCATATCACTATTTAGTGATGTCATGAAGACTATCAGAAAGCAGGCAAGCTTTATTTTCATCCATAATAATGAACCGTTTTCATATATGCAATAGCATGTTGCTGTGGAATGATTTTTGATTTCTACAATGACCAGTCAATCCTAAATTTTCAAGATGTGATTTTAGAGACCACTGGTTTATCTTCAGAATTATTGTAGTCAACGAGGAAACACTGATAGTGTATTATGACCATGAAAGCTTCTAGATGTTATGTCTATTTTCCATTCCATTCCGAGTAAGATGTTCAGAATGCACATTTGGGGTTAACAATGTATTGACCACTGATGATTTTTAGAATATTTTAAAAAGTAATTTCATCTAAATCTAGTTTCAAACAGAGATTTCTACATCCCTTGGAATTCAGTTTGGATGTCTGTCTAGAACTCTGGATACTGGTTTCTCCAAATTGAACCATAAAATGTCCAAACTGATGTTCCAGTCCCAAAAAGCTGGTACTGTTTCATTTATCTAATTTGCATATATAGGGCAAAACACAAATAATAACAATTTTCTTTTGCGCCTATTTTCAGCAGAAGAAAATCCAGTCACCTGGTAAGATCCTATCTGTATTACGGAATCAAACTTGCCAAATTTTGAGCTATGCTCATTTATTAATTTGAGGAAAGTCAGCAATGCCATATTTCTATACAGCAGTGAAATCAGATATTCTTTCAGTTGTTCACATCTTTCTTTCTCTATCAGTCATCAAGAAAGCAGCTTTTCTAAGAACTCTAAATCTCTAGCGATATGGACTGAAATCAGAGCTTTGCAATGTGTAAAACAAAACAAAGCTAAATTGAATTTATTTGCTCTACTGCTCGGAATCAAAAGATTTGGCAAAGTTACACCATTCTATTTATAGTTTTGGGATCCATCTGAGCTGGATATATATTCTTGTACCTTGTGTCTATCACACTACAAAGGTAATCATCATAGACTAAACTCTGCATATAATATTCTTTGTTCACACTCAGTTTTGCCATCTTGCCATCTTTACCTTTCTTGTTTCTGTTTTTCTTCTTTTAAACAATTTGCAAAACGCCTAGAATCACTGAGAGCCAGGAGACATATACAATTATCATCATCATAATCAATACAGTTGTGATACCCAAATAACCACTATATGGGAGACAAATTTTCATGTAATCAAAGTTAGCATTCATCAAATACTGGTTTATTGACAGGATTTGTAATATTAATCAATTATACTACTTCAAATATGAGTTTTTATATAGTTTATGGGTGGATTGTTGTTGGTTGTTTTGTAGCCAATCGAAGATAGAATTCAATAATTATCTGAGTGCTGGTCAGATTTTTCCTCAACCAATAGTAGAAGTGGAAGCCTTACCATTAAGGATTCAAGGACGCTTTTTGATAAGCTAGATTTATTTCAAGAACAAGAAAATAAAGAAATCATCGACTGTCAAGCATAAAATACAAGTCATATTTATCAAACTTGATATTTCTTTCTCTCACTCCAGCAGCACAATGAGCTGAAAATGTCTTGCTTTGGGGTGGAAGAAGCAGTTGATACTATTGTACTTCTACGTAGCAAATTACTCTGAACCCAGAACATCTGCTTCTTCTTTTGTTCATCTAGTCTTCACACTATCTCTCTTTCCATTTACTTTCTTCTTTACTCCCTTGTTCAGGGAAAAGCCAGACCCTCAATCTTCATCATACCCTGGCATGATAACCTGGAAAGGCTTGTGACTATTTCACTGCTTTCATTTGTGTATTGGCTGGAAAAAAATTACTCCTCTTACTTCCTCTTGTACAGAGGAAGGGGTGTGGCAGAGGGAATAAATTCCATTTCCTTCCAAAAGAAAAACGGCAGATAAGAAGAGAATGTCTTGCACAGAGATCTCCTGTGGAAATGGAATGGAAAGTATCCTCATACCAATCTTTTCCCACATCAGGTTGAAATATATTCAGTATATCCTGACAGCAGAAAGGAAAACTGCCTCAAGTCTCTTGACTTAAACAGCTTTTTCAAGTTCAGAACTCTAAAAGTAGAAAGTGTCCACCTTTTCTTGAGACCCAGAAGTGGGGGGAGGAATATCCAGACTGCTGAAGCTTCTACTGTTATTCTGTTCTTCCCAGAAATCTGTGATGCAGTTCTGAGGCAGGATTCCATTCTTGTGTGGGCAACAACCATCACCATCATCCTGTTCCTCAGCTTAGGGTCTTTTCCTTTAGAGTCTGAAGATTTGGTAGTGCCAAGGTTGAAAAACAAGGCCAGGTAGAAGGTCTTGGTTTCTGGGAATACTGGAAATGGAATTGTTCAAATTGGAGCACATCAACATCCTCTGCTACTTCTCAAGATTTTTCTGTCTTTGGGTAGCTCTTTCAATGAATCAGGTATTCCATTTGCCCCTCATACATTCGGAATCCAAAATACATTTCATCTTGAAAATGTTATCCACTACCCAAATTGGTGGGGGGCAACGGAGTAAAAAAATGCAAGAGAAAAGAGCATGCAAATTCTAGCACTGCAGGAAGAGGGTAATGAAAAGCTGGATGTATCTTCATTGTAGCTCAAAGCTTTGGATGAAAAGCAACTGGGTTAACCTGAATTAACTGTAGGGAAAAGTCCAATAAAACTGAAATCATGTAGGAGAAGACTCTAGCAGGAAAACAGATATGGTCCACAACAGCAATGGGAGGGGGATTTTTTTCTTTGTAGAAAGTTATAGAAAAATCATGTTGCTTTGAAGAAGAGTTGTGCTGTTTAGAACAAGGAATTCTTAAGGGTGATAAAGTTTTAATCCACAGATATGGCTGTACAAGGCTGAAAACTGGCATGAAAACAGAAGAATGGTCTGCGTTGATGTAAGTCAAGTCAGCCATAGGAAAAATTCAGGCTAGGTATCTTGCTGCTATTCAACAGGGTAGCAAAGGTACTGGTCCAGCATAGCACCCTCCTTTTAGTTACACCATTGGACTACAGGTGAAAAGCAAAAGAAAACCTTATGCTTATCCTTATCTCAAAAGTGAGATAATGGGTATTGCTTGAATTAAGAATGTCCTTTGTTGGGTCACTGCATAGCAGATTGCTGGCTGATCAATAGTGATCACAAATATATTTTGACATCATTGTATGTATCAGCTAATTTTAAAATAATGTTGTTTCACTGTTATTTTGGACATTCAACAATAGAAAAATTAAATTCCAGAGAAAATTAATTTCTCAAAATGGTTTACGGTTTTGTACATTAGTTAGAAGGAAGTCAAAAAAGAGAGAAAGAAGAAAAATATTCACATATTTAGCTGATTGTTTAACTGCAATTTACTTCTGTAACATATAAACTTCATCATAGAACTATCAGAATGTTTCCATTCACTAAGAACAAACAAACAAAAAAGAAGCCACAAAATAATTATAAAACACATGGCATCCACCACGATTGTGTTTATTTTATGACAGTTAACTTTATTTACAGTGTAATCTGGTAAGAATTAATTCTCAAAGAACTATATACAAGATATGCCCAGGTTTTTTTCCTCTTCTTGAAACCACACACTACAGCTATGTTGTCAACCTGCATAAATAAACTATCCTAAGTAGAAATCTTTGGTTTTCTACAGACAAAATGCAATACTTATTTTAAAAAATGGACTGTTATGAATTCTTGAGTGACGAAAACTACACTTTTTACTTGCAATAGCAGTAAAAATCAGACTGGTTTTCAAACTATGGTCAAGACTAGATAGAAACCTAAAATATTAAAATGCTTTCTTTGTCTCACCTTACCCTAGTTGCTCAGGAATCTCTGCAGCTTGAGAGCTCATTCAAATCTTTTCTTTTTCTTTCTCACAAAAGTTATTATTACAGTAAAATCTTTTCAGAGGCAGAAAGTGAAAATTTGTTTGAGCAATTGGCTCAACTGCATTAAGTTTTATTAAGTTGGCTCAATATTTGAGGCTGATGCATTAAGTAGAACCAAGCTGAAGTAACAGGGCTGGGCCTCAAAGAGACTTTCAGAGACGAGGGAAGATTTCCTCTGAAGTCTGCTTCACAGAAGTGTCTGACTTCCCTTAACCCCTATTCTCCTCTCTTCCATGAAATATACATGCAAGGCTGGAAGATGTATACAACATATGCAGGGTTTTTAAAAAATTTTTTCTCCTGATACTAAATCCTGAATTGCTTTACAAGAAACAAATAAAATTGTAAATGTCTCTGGTTCTTGCATGGCAGAGGCTGCTCACTGGACCACCTTCTTCATTACTTTCATTATTTGGTTTTCAAAAAACTGTACTGATAGTCCTTGCCTACTAATTGCCTCATTCTGTGACCATTTGAGTTATGATGATATTGTCCCTCATTCAGGTGATTACTACAGTCATGTAATCATCATTGCAATCAATACATGTTGTCCTATGCTGATCCTATTGTTTTTCTTTTCTTTCCCCCTTTGAAGAGTGGAGACGTGGGAGAGGAAGGGTTTACAAGAGAGCAAGTAGGCACACAATGGAGATGCATAAGACTATTTGCATAGTGACAGTGCATTGCTTTTGTATTCCCCACTGTCTGCCTTCTTGCTCTCTTGTAATCCTTCCTTTCCAATAAATAGAAAAAAAAATTAAATTCCCTTATTGTTAATTATCTCAGCAGTGGGGTGAGTATTCCAAAGGATGGGGAGAGATTAGAAGGCAAAGGCATTTTATTTCAGCATAAAATCTTGGATAAGAGATTTTGAGTCTATGGGAATTAAAGAGTTAAGTTTCAGAGAATGGTCTGAAACTTAACTATGGTCATCCTCTTTTTCCACAAGCACTTCCTCTCAAAAGGGTCTACAAAATATTCAGAAGTTTGATCATTTTTTTCTCTCAGTTCTGGTGAATCTTGTTGGGTCAGCCTGATCACAATACTCTTAATGGCTTCTGCACAGTAGCTGATCTCATAATCAACAGAGGGAATACACACTCCAGGCCTTTTCTGATCTCAAAGGAGGGGCTTTGGATATCCACATTGTGAGACATTAGATCATTCACGATGATCAAAGTGGTTCTGCTGCTCATGAGATCAGATTTTGCTGCCTCCATACTTTTCTCAGCAATCAGAGAAAACCATAAACAGACCATGGGCACTGTTATCCTTTAACATTACCATCAGGAACCACAGCAAGTATGGGGCAGTACTCTCATTCAACTACTTAGTATATCATGGGAATGCCTGCACTGCAATCAGCCTCCAGGCAACACTGCTATCCAGTGATACAACTGAGAGACCCTTTTATGAGATCAGAAAAGAACCTCATGGAATAAAGAAGTTTGGTGGCTCCCTTCATTATAAACTGAATGAGTTACTCCCTCCAAAGAAAACCAGTTGCTGTGAGGAAGACACATGGAACCTTGCAACTAACCCAGCAAGATATGCTGCAGATGAATGAGGAATAATAAATGCAGGTACACCCTTCACACTTCGAGGAAAAATATATCTGCCACTTAGTTCATGTGTGAAGTAACAGAAAGCAAGAACAAACCTGCAGATATATCTTTGTGCATATACCAAAGTCTGGTATCTAATCAGACATGGATTTATATAGCCCAATTATGAGAATGCAGATAGAGGCAATCATCTATATACCACAAGAAGCACCTGCAGATCTCTAGTGGTTCTGCACCTGATAAAAAAATGGGGTGGACAATTTATCAATATTTTCCCTGATATTAAAGAACATTCCTTTTAGTTAAATTTTTAAGGTTTATGGTGATATAGGAAGTAATGCTTCTGTATATTCAGGATGATACCAAGGTTTGCTTTGCTTTCAATAATACCAAGATTTACATCAAGATTTCTGATTAGTAGGCTTTTAAATCAAGATTTCAGATTGGACGGCTTACCTGACTGACCACACATGTCACAAAACCAAAACCATTGCTTTCCATTAAAAAAGGCTCTGCTTAGTTCATTGTCAACAACAGAGAACCAAATCTACAAAACTATAAATGTGTAAAATATACAGTTTTATTAAAGCAAGGAGATTTAATTATCAACATTGTCATAGAACATTTCCTTAGAAAGCCAGTTTGTTCAAGTGGTTAAGGCACCAGGTTAGAAACCAAGAGACTGTGGTTCTAGTCCTGCTTTATCCATGATCCTTTGGGCCACTCACACTCTCTCAGCCCACAATGTCAGGCTTGAACACCTTATCCTTTGGACCAATCACACTCTCTCAGACCACAATGTCAGGCTTGAGTGACAAGCCAGTTGGTCAATTCCTGTCACAACCAAATGGATCAACACTAAGATGATCTGAAAAAAAAAAGCAGATCTTGCACTTGTGGGAAAATGCTAGGAAAAAGTTCTAGAACATTTCTAGGTAGAAATTTTGCAGCACTTTGGCTATAACCTAATTCTCCTTACAATATTCTTTATTTTGGGCATCAAAGATAACTCATTTCTGCTTCTCTCATAGTTAATTTGTAAACAGCCACATATATAGTTTGGAACTCACTCTTCATCTGAATTGAGGATATGAAACTGTGGGGCTTCCAGTGAGGATTCATGGCAAAGTAGATGTCTCTGAAGAAATGGGGATGGCATTGTGGTGATTGGTAGCCGGCACAGTCTTTCCAGGTAAAGGAGAGTTCATGAGATCACCCACTTATACTCCAGACAGCTGTTCCTCAAGAATAAGCTGCAGGAATTGAGCTTTTGCAGTTGGCCCATGAGTAGAGCCTCCCCAGTGAGGCACCATCTTGGCATGGTTGTGGAGCTTGTGTGCTCTGAGGAAAATGAAAGCTATGCCAGAGTTTCAACCATACTGGACAGATCTCATTAGAGGAACCAGACAAATAGTGTCTTCCTCCTATAAAAAATATGGTGAGATGTAATTTCAGAAATCCATACCAGCTCAGTCATCACCTGAATCAACAAGGACTGTGCTAGATGTTGGAGTTCCTGGACATCTGATGAAAAATGGGCTACAGGACTCTGGAGAAGGAAATGGCAACCCACTCCAGTATCCTTGCCAAGAAAACCCCATGGACAGTAACAAAAGGCTATAAGATATGATGTCGGAAGAGTTGGACATGACTGAGCTACTAAACAACAACATGAGTAGAGCAGCTTGGAGTAAAAGGGTTTCAATCAAGCTCAGAGCCATAAATCAGCAAATATAGACATGTGGTTCTCATAAGCACTTTCAGGTATTTATTAATTTACAGCTAAAGAGAGATTTTCTGAGTGGCAGGACAAGAAAATTCCACTTGGTAAGTCAACATTCTTTCTGAATTACAAAGGGAAAAAAAGATTTAAAAGATTTAGATTTTTTTTATCCTGCTTTATTATTTTTATAAATAATTCAAGAAAACAAACAAACCTAATACTCCTTTATCCTCCTATTTTCCCCACAGCAACAACTCTATGAGGTCTGCTGGGCTGAGAATGAGTAATGGCCCAAAGTCTCCCAGCTGGCTTCTATGCATAGATTCTTAGGATTCACTTGCTTCCTGTCTCCCACTTACTTCATACTTGTACTATGGAATCTATTGCAACTGCTCCTATGGGGTCAACATAGTCATCACCATCTTGTTCAACCCACCTGACCCAAAATGTCAAGGATAAGGAGCATGGAACCAAGAAAACATATTAAAACATAAGAAAACATGCCAAAGTTGGGGAAAGATCCTTGGACTTAGGATGAGCTTTATCAAATTATTGTTCACAATATAACAAAGAATGCTAATAAAATTCATAGTGCTATGAATTTCATAGAGCTCTGATCTGTCATGATAATTACACATATTAAAAATCCAGCTACAGAAAAGATGGAGAAAATGCTTTCACTGTATATTGAACATAAGGAAGAAAATATATCTGAGTAATACAGTACTTCAGAATAAGTACTAAAATTTATGAGCACATTTATCAATGAATTGGGGATACAAAATTTGACATCACACTCTGCAATACCTTTTAATGGCTGAGCATCTCACTTTATGCACTCTCATACACAAATACTCCCATATTTTCTACAAAAGCACCATGAAGATTCTATACGTTTTCTTGTATAAAAATTAGGGAAGTGGAAAGAACCTGTAATTTTAGGATTTGGCAATTATATTCAGAATAAAAGTTAGTGTTTCATTTCTTTCTACTCTTAGAGCTATACGCAGACTGCTTTGAGGGCAACTCTGTTAATGACAGTTACTCCTAATAAGAGACATTCACACGTCACTGATATTTTTTATTATTACATAAGACAGGCATGAACATATCACTGATTAGTGCTAGAAGGAAAATGACCCCCCCACCCCTTAGACATCAAGGAAATGACATGAGTTACAAAATGATCCTTGCACATTTATTTCTGTACTGGACTTTACATTTAAAACATTTATATAGAGATGGTTCATACCAGCTTTAAGGGATTCAGATTTCCTTAGAACATGTCCAGATAACAGTTTTGCACAATGTGTTAACCTCAGTGCAATACATAAAAATTACTGTGCGAATGCCCATTATACCTATGTATTTGAGAGACAAAAAGCTCAGATCTTTTTCTCAAATTACAGTCAAATACACATCCTTTTTTAATTTAAGACAGAAGTGTTATCTCAAAAACAACTTTACAGTGGTGCCTTACAGGACGAGTAACTCACAAGGTGAGAAACCCGCAGGACGAGCAAAAAATTTAATCAGAAA
>JANHZU010008244.1:223884-237130 GCA_032468055.1 Acrochordus granulatus
TGGACGAGCATTTCGCGCTAAGAGCGTTCTTCCGGAACGGATTAATCTCGTCTTATAAGGCACCACTGTATATTGTACTATATCTAAGAAAATAATAACTGAGAATAACCAATCTGAACAAAATCAGATTCTCCCCTAATAAAAGTCTTTCAATGAAATATTTGGTAAATGAAAGAAAATAATAAAACTCAATTATAAATCCTTTACATTACATTAAGCTAAAGTTTCTCTTTAATATGAAATTAACTTTTCTTAAATACGAAGTTAACTTTCCTTATATAGAATGTAATTAGTTTTGAAACTCTTTAAGACCTCATTCACCTTTAAAATAGCAAAAAGACGAGTGATGGAATCCTCCTTGAATTGTTCATGGGTTTTATAATTTCTCATCAGCTTCAGCAAAATAAACACAAACATATGCTTTCAGGACTTGGCATGTGAAGAGCCCTGTAAGTTAAGTTTTAAAATTCCTGTGCCAGTGTTGCCTGAACTGCAGAGCTATTTGAAATTACTATAAAACCAAAACCTCTTCATATTCAATGAAATTTTCAACAATTGTGAGGTTTTTCATCCTCCCTTCTTTTCAGTTTTGTTAAAAATTACAGTAACTTTATTCATTATTAAATGATTAAGGTATGGATGTGCTTCTATTTAAAATGAATAGTCAAGTGAAATTCCTAAAAACTAAAGTGGGCTCCTATTTTCAGAAGCATTTTAAAACAGAAAAGAAAAAAATTGCTTATATCCTAAATAAATAAATTCAATTTTTATTGTTAACAATATCTAAACAAATATTTGTAAACTTTACAAAGGCTAACAAATAAAATTACTTGGATACCTAACTCTCTTTATTATTATTATAAATAGTGTCACAAACTTGCACCCATATTTTTTAATTTGATTTATTTTGCAATTGGAGTGAGATGTCTATTAAAATAAAATGGACTCTTCCATTTTTAATTCTGGGCCTATAGTTTCAGTTTTCCTTTTTTATTTTCCCTTTCCTTTTTTCCTTAGCCCCTATTTTCTCCAGAAAAAGAATTATTGAGTTATTCTCATGTTCCTAGTAAAATTAATCAGTTTTGTTTTAAAGTTTATTTTGGTCAATGACCAATGTAGAATAGAGCAATCAAAAAGAGGAAAAAAAAACTTTAAAAAAGAGGAAAGCCAGATTTAAAATACAAGCAAAAAGGTCAGAACAGATTATATTTATTACTATTAATAGCAGCATAAATGGTGTCTCTAGAGTTAAATAATAGAGTGTTATATGTCTTATTTGTCTTAGCATCAGGAACATAAAACTAAGATTCTAAGACAGAAGTTGTCAAAAAATAAAAAGTCTACAAAGTCAGTGTTATTCAAGGTTATTCCTGAATAAAATTATATATCATTAAATATTCATTTAACATTATCTTTAAACATTCTAAAGTTCATTTATTCATTTAAAGTTAACATTAAATATTCTATTTTCAGAATATCCTATTCTGAAAATAGAAGTTAAAATTTCAGACTCAGGGTATTTAAATACTTTTTGTGTTACTACATTTGGGGGGAATATAATTTTAATTACATAAGTCTATTTTTAAAATTCTAAACATGGAATTATTTAAAAATTATGTATTTATCTCCAACTAGGGTCCCAATAGCTGAGTGATACTATTCAAAGAAATGGCACAGGTAAGATAAAAAAGAAGCACACATATTTTTGATGTTAAGTCTGGATTTCAATAACAGGTTTTGCCCCAATAATTGGAGCATATTAGACTTTATGCTTTAGCAATTAGAAAACACCTGAGCATGCACTTTTGCTCCATAAATTTAAAGCACATCAACGGGTTGTGCAAGAATGGTAGGGGGAAAAATTATTAAAGGCCATGCAAGACTGAATTCAGCCCAAACTTATTTAGGCCTTTTATAATGAGCAACACTGTTTTCTGTATCTATCAAGAATATTTCTACTTCTGCATGTGCTAATACATTACTATACAGCACAGTTTTTCAACAGTTTTTAGCCTTAAAAGTCAACCCTCTGCTTTATAATAAAATGGGTATCAAAAGATATTCTCCAAAAGATGCAGAAAGGGGAAATCCAAGGATTACTACACTGTAATTTCTGTAATTTTCCAGGTGTTTATGGAGGTGGGGAGAGCAGAGCAGAGAACTGTGATGTTTGTACAGTAGTGGATGCTACTGCAACGAACCCAGTTGTATTTGTGTTTTATTGTTTGGATAATAGTCCAAGACAAAAGCATAATTTAGCAGCTCTGGGCTTTTGGAGTGGGATTGGAGGATGGAGGCAGTGCCAACTTTTCCTTAAAACTTGATATGACATGCCAGGAAAAGGGTCCTCTATTTTACAAACCCTTATGCTGCAGTCTAAATCCCCAAAGAGGGCATAACAGCGACTGCTCCATCTACTATTAGTATTCATCTCGTATTCATAGCCTGTATACTCTCAGCTTCTATGCATGAAAGCACTTTAAACTTTCATTCTGGAAAGGGTCACTCAATCTCTTTCTTATTTTACAACTTTTCCAAAGCTATGTTTTGTTTCTATATTCATTTCTAATTTGTCAATCAGCATTGTAACTTGATTTGGGAGCAGAAACCTACCTGAGTGTAAAACTGACTGGGAATTAAATGATCATTTTTTACAATATTTTCAGTTCCTGGCAGAAGTTACGCTTTGATCATCCAGTCCAGTCACCCGGTACTGTGTATTCTGTGGAGTCCTTGATGCTCTCTGAGCTTGGTTGTTTTCCTGCAGATGTTTCATTCCCAAATTAGGTAACAGGGGAGTGAGGTTTGCCCTCCTTATAGACTAGTGGCTTGCCCTGTATAAAAAACCTCACTTTCCCAACCACTGATGACGTCACCTAGTTTGGTAATAAACGTCTGCAGGAAAACAACCCAGCTCAGAGAGCACCAAGGACTCCTCAGTTCAACTATAAATATTCTCTTTTGTTGGTACTGTGTATTCTGCCTGGCAGTCGCTCTTAATTATTTCAGACCAGAATCTTTCCCACTAGAAGATGTACGGTGTGCCTTCAAGTCAGTGTTGACTTCTGGTGACTGCCTGGACAAGTCCCTGCAGTTTTCTTGACAAGATTTCGGAACTGTACTAGTTTGCCATTGCTTCCTTTGAAGGGCTGAAAGAAAGGAACTGGCCCAAAGTTACAGAGCTCGTTTTTGTATGTAAGGCAGGACTAGAACTCACGGTCACCCAGTTTCTAGCTCGGTGCCTTAACCACTAGATTACAATGGCTTTCATTGGAAGATACCTCAGATTAATGCAAAGCTGTGGCCCCACACTGACCTTCATACTTTCTTTGGGGGAATGGAAGTATTTTCTATAAAGAAACAATGGAAGGTTATGCTTTTATTTTATCAGCTTTTGTTTAAATTTAAGAAAAAATTGTATAAAACTGGTGTTAAATTTAAAATTCCACCTATGCTAATACAACTGAGGATTTTGCATCTGATTGAGTGTTTAATTTAAGAAAAAAGAAAGCAATGATAAGTCTACAATTTCTAGTATGTATAATAAACAGTTGGTGTATAATTTATAGATGTGCAACCTTCTGCTCACTGTTTTAAGAGAATAAACGATTGTAAACATTTATAATATGGAGCATAATTTATTTGATTTTTTTTGCATATTATTCTCTACAGGCATACACCAGTATGATTCTTCTTTCCAAATTGCTCATGCAGAATATTTGAGAACATGAATAATAACTGTACTTACCTCGGTCACTTACCATAATCCTTCATTTGCCCAGCAACTTTGCCTGCAAGCCAACTGCTAACCAAGTTGATATGTGGAAAGCCTTCTATAGCTGTTTTAACTTGCCTTATAATTATTCTCTTTTTAAACTGAATTAATATCCAGTGCAGAGCTACTGCATCTTATAATCATTTCGAGGCCTTGCAGGCTACAGTATGATTTAACTTTATCCAGATAAAGTGACCTCTAACCTAATAGTGTATTGTGGAGCTTTACACTGCTCATCTCTGTGACTCATGGTGTAACTGTTGATAACTTTGCCCTGTAGACATTACTGTAAAGCTGAGAGAACAGCTTACTTTATGGATTCATTCCATGGTGCAGCTCTAACTTTTAAAGACTGCTAGCAAAAGGGCAAGGAAAAATCACATGGCTCCTTATCACTGCATTGTCAATACTGAGCTCATAGAAAAGACATAGGAAAGGAAAAGACTTGCACAGCAGTTCAGCTCACGTACTGGTGAACCTCTGGAAGCCCACTGGTGCTGCAGAATGAATCCAAACACCTAAATCCTGTTAAAATGACTAGATTTTAAGGTGTCACCAATGTACTACCTGTTTTTGCTGAAAAAAATTAAATCTACCTGTCCTCAAATCTACGCTGCTCATGCACAGTCATTTGAATAGTTATTTTAAAAGAAAAGTACTGGCTTTTTTTCCCCTGCAACATTTACTTTTTCGAAGCTTCCTTTTATTATGCAGGAGTTACAGAACATAACCTTGGAGTTCTGAAATTTTATTTAAAAAATGGTATTTTTTAAAAGCATTGTGCAGAAAACCAAATCTTCTTATCAGGATACTTGTCTCTTCATTTACCTTTTAAGCAACATTATTCAGACCCTAGGAATTTATAATATACAACCACAGATGGTATTGTTTAAGAGAAAAATGTACATCTGTGAGAAGAAGGGAGAGTTTTGAATATAAAATGTATGGGAATGCACATATCCATGTTTTCACACAATGAAAAAAATGTATAATTTTATATTTAGACAATTGTCAACTGATCAGAGGTTTGAAAGGATATTAATAAAGTACCAGCAATTTTCTCCCCTCTAACATGTTTATTAGTTTTTATGTGATAGTCTCAGCTTATCTAAAACTGAGAGATATAATGACAGAATTAGCATAAAAATAAAAGGCAATCTTTATTAAGAACAAAGCAATCATTTGATCTTTACTATTAATTTGATCTTTACTATTAACTAGTACCCATATCCTAAGTTTACATTCCACTAGTTTCAGATTCACTTTTATAAAAAATTCAGATTTGGAATATATAAAAGAAAAAAAAATCTACAACAGAAACACGGGCTATGTCAGTCTTAGTAAAAATGCAGAATTAAATATTTAAGATGTCATGAAATTAAGTGCATCCCAACATGCTTCTTCAATAGATCAAAAGCATGTTTTCTGAAGAACTGGGAGCTGCCAGTTTGTGTGTTGGAGATATGCATTTAATACTATTGTTACTCAGCTATGCCCTTGAGTTTGTATCTTCTTTCTTTCAGTGAACTGGCATACTGGCATGTTAATATGACTGCACCAACATGAAAGTCCAGAACATTTTCTCCTTCCTACATTTAATTGTCTTTCTATATATAAACTGATCAGAACTATTTCTTTACAAACAAAAAAGGCTGCCAAGTTCTGGTCTACTTCTTACATGGAAACAACAAATCAAACATGTCTATCAACATTTAATAATAGACCATGCAATAAGAATCAACAAACACAAATGAGAAGACTCTTCAACAAACTATAGCCCTGGGGCAAGCAGGCTTCACCAGTGATCCTTATGAGTAAATAAAGTTTCCATCAAGTTGAACTTGATTCCTGAAAGTAGGTTTTTTTCACAGTAATAGTGAAGTGGCTTACCATTTCTTCTTTCAGATGTTTGTCCAGTTTTGATGTCTAAATTACAATCCTGATATTTCCTGGTCATCTCCCATCTAAGAATATATATCTTTATTCTTTTATTAGATAAATAATATTCTAATATAATGCTGTTCTAATTGTAGTTGACTCTAAGTGGCATAAATGCCCAATATAGTAATTAAAAACAAAATATATAGCTAAATACCCTGAGCATTGCTCATAACTTGTCCCATGCATCACTCCCCTTTGTAGAAAGAATTAAGGAGAGAATCTCAGACCCCAAATGCATGCTTAAGAAGCCAGGGATAAATTGCTTTTTGAAAACTCAAAAGTAGTATCTGATCTCCATTCCAGAGAACCTGACCTATTTTGCAGATGACAGTCCTCAGCAAGAGACATGGAGGGTACCTTTTCTTCCAAATCTTAATGATGGGCATAAACCATTGGAATAGGTGGTCCTGAATATATAAAAGTCCTAAGCCATGTAGGATAGTAATGCAAACAAACAACACTTTGAATTGCATCTGGAAACAAAACTGGTAATCAGTGCAGCTCTCGAGCACTGATGTTATGTAAGCTAATCAACTAGCGCCCATAAATGTCTAAGACACAGTAGCGTGGATTGGTTGAAGTTTCTGGGTGGTCCTCACGGCAGCCCAATGAAAAGTAGTCCACATGTGAGATGACAGGCATGTGGGACAGTGAACATGCCTCCTGCTCCATCAGATGCACATAAGATGGAGAGTGCAAAAGGGCTCTTAACCTCAGCTGCTACCTTGGAGTAGAAGCTGTAGGTCCAGAAAAACCCACAGATTCTTAACTGATTCTGCCTGAGAAGCATGATCTCATTCAGGATTTAAAATATACTAATCAGGTCTGGCCACACTTATATTTTTAGATCAATCAAGATCAGCAGGTGCTGCCATCTACACTGATTCCTTCTTAGTAGGATTCCTATTTTATACATAACTTTCAAATAAATAGAATGAGAACTTTCAGATACCTCCATACTCAAGTGGCAGAAATTTGAGGCAATATTACTGTTCTTTAAAAAAAAAGATACTGAATGCATCAAAGCACTATCAGTTTAAACATAACCCTATACTGTAGCTAAATAAGTCATCTTATTTTCAATAATACACATAGGCTGCATTCAGATAATACACCCTTAGGTAATTCTAATTCAACTGTGAATGTGCCAGAGGCTCTTTTTCTGAGTTCAGGCCTGCAACCATAGCTTGTATATAGATTTCTGTGTCATTCAAACATGGCACATGGCTTCTTCTGGCCAGGATAAGATAGAAGAAAAAACAAAGTTTTATTTTAAGTTTCTTTCTTTGGAATATTCTGGTTGGAAGAAATGACTGTATTCTATTTGTATAATAAGGTAACTTAAAAGTAAACCAGGAACATTTGCAGCTAAAACATAGTTGGCTGTATTGTCCAAATTGAACCAGCTTAGAGCTCAGGCTACAGACTAGGCTGCAGATAATCTAAAACAGAAATATCAGTTTCTTACCATGTAGCCGCATCACAGTAAAGCATGCAAGCTTAGAGAGATGCTTATTTCTGAAACATTAAACCATGGTTTTACATTACCTCCAAACACAGTGATTATTTAAACACAGGATGTTATTGTTTTGCAATCACTGTGTTCTGTTTGAAAATATGTTTAATCATAGATAATAATTTGATTATTTTGCCTTCTTTTGAGCATTCAGTTTGTACATGCTTACCTGAAGATAATTTCAAAATTACCAATTCACAATTTGGTTAAAGTTAGTGTTTTTCAATTTAATGTACAGTATAGCAGGATTTTAACATTGTAGGTTTATGCATATCTAATCAGAAGACCAGTGAGAGTTACTTTCAGGTAACTGTGTATAAAAATGCATCCTAAATCTTACCTACATGCTTAAATAAGAGCTGTCAGTTTCCAGCCATCACATTATATTTAAGTAACAAGTATAAGTAACCATGATATTCTAATGGAATACACTTGTGGTATAATCCATAGTTCAGACAACACCCAATAAATGTTGTTTATTATTTCTCTGAGGTAGAAGTAAACTATTTTGAAAATCCTACAGTTAAAAGTGAACAATCCTCATATGTGGATTTATCATAAGAACAGTGTTTAATTATTTCTATCCCTCTTAATTTATTATTTTAAATAATACTTACTTTCAATTCAGGCTAGGAGGGATAGAAATTGTAAGATTTTCAAAATTAACAATTGAAATCCTAGAAGTGTTTGCAAGTCATACAGCTCTTGGTATGCAATAAAGAGGTACAAGAAAAAAGTGCTGGCAAGTTTTTCAAACTACTCAGGAAAAATTAAATAAGTTCCTACCTGAAGGATGTAACCTCGAACATAGTCACGAAGAGTCCAGCCCAAACCATGAAGAATGTGCAGTACTTCTTCTTGTTTTAATACACTGAACAGTCGATCTAGCAGAATCTTCAGTCTTACTGGCACAGCCTGAGTACCATATAGCATCAAGCTGCTGATGTCAAATACAACATTGGATTGTACAATCTCCACTTGAGTTGGATGATATAAATGCTGAGTGCTAAGCTTGTCCAAAGCTGAAAGAAAAAAATAAAGACAGAGAATGGTGAAACAAGAACAGTTCATTAAATTCAATATTTTATTAAACTGTACTAACTACTATGGCTCATTGTTAAGTAGGTTATATTCAAAGATCATAATATTATAATTGATCACTTAATATTTTTGAGTGGTACTCAAAAATGTTCTGTATGCACAGAACATACATTTAAGGGGATTTATAGCATTTGCCTGACAAATACTGATGTACAAATACATGTGGGTGGGTGGGTAATTGGGTGGATAAATTTAGTATCTCTCTAAATATTTTTATCCTTAAGATAGGTAAAAGAAGAAAAATATATGTTTGTACAATGTAATCTGTTGAGAAATTGCCATGTGGACTGACATGAAATAGTGTCAGCTTTTAACTTTCACTGAACATTTTGCTATTTGGAAGCACATTCTGAATGCATACGTGAAAGCTCATTTACACACAAAGACTTCACACAATAATATATCTTGCTTCCCCCTTTTCATTCCAATAACTCCAAAATCAGTTCAACTGTTTTTTTTTTTTTTGTTGTGTTAAGCTTTTATTTTGAAAGACTCAAGAGTCATTAATGACACGTAATGTTTAACAAAATAGACTTCCTTTATGATACCCTTTTTTAAAAAAAATACAATTTTGCCAGCTTTAAACACTTTCTGGCACAGAGTCTTCTTCCTCCTTATACACTTTGGTATCTTTTTTGCTTNNNAGCTCATGTACTCTTGATAAATTGCTTTTTTCTATCCCAGCATAAATGCCCTTATCATTTCCCTACTGGCTTCATTCAGCACACTTGCCCCCTGGGATACTTTGTCAAAGAATTCTAGTTTCCTCATATTTCATTTCTTGCTACTGATTTGTGTGATCTTTCCTATTTTAGCTGTTTAGTCAACCTTGAATAAATAGGTTTTTAAAAATTAATTTAAAGTTCACAAAAGATAAGGCATTTTGCCAGCTTGGGGACTGAAGTCCTCTGTCTCTTCACATAGCGTTCACACTGCAGAAATATGAAAGAAGGTATCAATATACACACCACTAATTATTTGATTTACTTCAATTTAAAACTCCTCCATCACTAACAGTCAAGGAAAGCACTGTGTTTTCATTGTAATTATGGAATTGACACAAAATACTACTATATATCCATGCAGTAACTCACATAAATAAACAGCTTGATCACTGGTAAAAAAAACTTTAGGAACTGCATATGTATGCAGATAGAATAGGTCAGTGTTCCAACTATTGGGAAATTCTGGAAATATTCTGTTTTCACATACCTTTTTCATCTAACTATTACAATTACATCATGGTGATCTATTCAGCAACCGCTTTTTGGGGTGTAGTTTGATTTCTTAAGGTATTTCAATGTACCCTGTAGCAGTAGACCACGTCAATGTCACTGTGCAACAAAAGCTAAAATATTCAGAAGATAATAGTCGTTTGATTACGTATCAAGTATATGTAATTTAACAACTGGATGTCACAAATGGAGTCTTCATGCCCTTACTGTGACTAAAAGAGTGACAAGGCAGCATTGAAAAGATAAATGTATGACCCTGTTTACTCAATGGATAGAAGACCTGTTTACACTTGCCACCTATGAGTAGATTGCCTGTAGATGTAGACTTTGCATGGATAATAAAATACGGGACTCATTTATACAAAACAGAGTAGTTAAAAAGGATAATAGTTATATAAGTGAATTATATACACATGCACACATTTGCATCAAATAATTATATGCAGAACTGTAACTCTTTACTATTGTAAAACATATGCTTTATATTTTGTTTTTTTCTGTTCACATTTTAAGCACTTGTTATATATTTGTTGACAATGTATTTTTGTGTTTTATTCTTTTCTGTTCTTTTTGTTATTTTAAAAGCAATAAAAATAAATTTTAAAAAGGGATTTTTATGCACCTTGCTTACAAGTCTTTCTCTATGACCTGCATGATGCTAAAGCGGCAAAATCAATCACTGCCAGAGTTTTTCACCTGCTTAAAATTAGAGATCACTAAGTAGATTGCCTTTCTCTCTTCTCACCCCTTCTTGATATTCAGATTACCATGACAGCAACATTCCAGGGACCCCAGAAAATCATCGTCCTAAAGCCTCCAAAATTTATTGCTACCCTGGGATAACCTTTTGTGCTTATGGTTTGTATATCCAGGAAGGCTCCTGTAACTGGATCCCAGGCGCTGATGGAGTGGTGGGCAAAGACCTGGCATATCTCTCCCTCCCGCAAAACATACCCCTCCCTGTGAGGGAGAGGCGATGAACTATGGAACATCACAAGATACTCTTTTCAAACTGAAAATGCAGGTTGTCCTCAGCTAGCTACTGTAATTGGTACCAGCAACTCCATCACTAAGTGACATGGTCATAAAGTGACATGGTTGTAAAGTAAAAAAAATCACATGACTGTACCAACTTGTGACAGCAGTTCTGGCAGTTTCAATTGTGATCATTAAGTATGATGTCACATGTCCGTGACTTGTGACTTCTTGCTGCTTTCCCTCTTGGGTTGGTTTGTTGGAAACCCACCATGAAGGGTCGCAAATGGGAATCATTGCACTCTGATTGTCAAGCACCCCAAATTGCAATCACATGACTGCAGGGACACTGTGGCAGCTGCACTTTGAGGACTGGTTGTAAGTGTTCTCATTCAGTGTCATAACTTTGAATGGTTTCTGAATGAGTGGGCACTAAGTGAGGACAACATATACACATTATGACATGTCAAATTTAGTATTCTAAAGAACAAATTGCCAACTTTGGCAACAGTATTATATAGGCAATATAAAGGCAATATATTTTCTTTAACTGAAAAAGGGGGCAATAGTAAAGCACTTTGGATACTCTGTCAAAAGAAACGACTTAAATGAGCAAAGCAGAGAGTTTGCTCCAGCTATTGATTATATGCAAATAATACTTATTTATTCACAGTAAGGATTTGGGGAGAAGGAGGTCTACTGCACAGCCTACAGGAGTCCATGGAAGTCTTCTAGAATATTCTGAACTTTTCAGTTTGATGATTCAGAAATATAAAGCAGGCTCATGCAAAACATTTCAGATGTTTTCCCCCCCTGGGAAGATGCCAGAAGTGGTGTCATATTTTCTGTTGGAAATGTTTCTGAGATTCTTTTAATGCTTCACCTTCACAGTCCCAAGAGAGCCTCTATATGTTTCACACAGGACATGAAACCTTTGTCTTGAATTCATGAATCATATATAAGAGTGCTTTTTTCAAAGATGAAGAAATGTGCTTGTTTCAATTGACCTCTGAATTTTCCTTAATGGATGGAACACAGCATTATTATAAATATTTTCTCACGCTGTACTTTCACACTGCTAAGCTCTTTTTCTTTCTTTTTTCTAATGGACTGCTTAATATACTTATAGAATAACTATGCTGGACTGAAATAAATACATTTATTTGTACTCTCTCATATGATTCTTTTTAGGGGAAAGAAGCTGGTAGCCACCAAGTAATTGTAATTTAACCAAGTAAGGATAAATCAG
This sequence comes from Acrochordus granulatus, assembly GCA_032468055.1. NCBI lineage: Eukaryota > Metazoa > Chordata > Lepidosauria > Squamata > Acrochordidae > Acrochordus > Acrochordus granulatus. The sequence goes on from JANHZU010008244.1 coordinate 235,677, forward strand.
AAAATGGTAATTTAACCAATTCTCAACTGATCTTTACTCCTCTTCAAGATCTTTGTCTTGAGTATAATCTTAAATTTAACCCTCTAGTTAGACACCCAAGTTTTGAAAGTGCCCAAGGTTTGCATTTTATACAACTTTTAATAATAATTTGTTAAATTTATATTCCATCAAACTCCCAGTGACTCATTAAGACTAATGAATCTAACAGAGAAAGAAGAAAACCTACCCTCCCTAAATAATACTATTTGTAGAGTTATAGCCACAGATTTTCCTATTTGTTCACAAGGATTAAAAAATTCCAATGGCAACAGCAAATAGCTATTTTGTACCTTTTGCAGATTGAAAGCTTTATTTACATCCACTTACATATATGCATATTTTGAAAAAATCTCAGCATGCCCATGCTAAAACTACAGTACAGGGGCTTTACTTCTGCATTTTCTTTCAAATCACATTTTCTAATCAGAAAAATATTTGTAGGGTCCTGCTTATTTTGTGGGAGGAGAGTCTACATTGAGTGCCCAAAGGAAATTGTTTTTTTAAAAAAAAAAGTTAAAATATTTCATGTATTTTTGTTTTTCCCCAAACAATGATATCTGTTTGTGTATCTCGCACAGTCAGTTGACCACTGCTTATCAAGTCATTATTCTTTAAAAGAAAATATAAGTGGAATCCCTACACCACTGTAACTAAATAGATGCAATAACTTAGGGAAGGGGAGGGAAGGGAAGAAAGTACCACTCAAAAATATTAAGTGAACCTTCTCATGAATTTTGGAATCTGCCCTTTCTTCTCTGGGGAGTGAACGAAAGACAAATAAGAAGTTTAAAAGAGCACTAATATCCAACATACCTATCCCTAGATAGCATGGCCATTATAAAGCATTTGTTCACTATAGCTATTTATATGAAGTATACTGTATAACTACTTTGTTACAACAGCTTGTAATTTTTTTTGTCACACAGTTTGGTTGTGGCATACAAAGTCCTGTATAGTTTGAGATCAGAGTATTTGAAATACTGCAATATCCTGAATGAACCTACAAGAAGATGCTTTGGTTGAGGGAAAATAAATTCTCTTTGATGGCTAATATATTGTTTTTTACTGTTATTAGCCACCGAGAGTCTTCGGATTTCGGCGGCATATAAATTTAATGAATGAATGAATAAATAAATAAAATACTCCTCAGTTCTGAACTTTTTTTTTATTTTGGCATTTAAATGGACTTACAGCTGAAGCAAATTAAAACTGGTGCTTATCAGTAATACTTGGCAAGACATGCATAAAGATACTTTAAATTCTCTCTTTACACTTTACAAAAAAGTCCCATAAACAGCTGTCTTTACTATGTCAACATGTTAACAATGATAAATTTAAATTTCAGAAAGTACTTAATTTTATAGCAACTTTTATTAACCACTTCAGCATTAGCTTCCTAAATATTTGTGTATTTT
>JANHZU010008244.1:251785-263554 GCA_032468055.1 Acrochordus granulatus
TGTAGTCCATGGGGTCGCGAAGAGTCGGACACGATTGCGCGACTGAACAACAATGATATAGGAGAAGAGATGGCACAGCCAGTGGGTGGGATGAAAAGATGGATTAACATAGAGTCGCTACATAGCCACAAACGCACTACAGTAAGTCCAATCCTGATTGCTGTTGAATCTTATTTAGCACCCATCAGGTGCTGACTGTTAGTTCAGAAGATTCTTGTGTATATGCTTTAGCAATAAATCTGTTAATTTGAATGTTTACTTGTGGTCCTGGTCTTTCGCGCTTGACATAGGGTGATTTAGAACATGATTATGGATTTGAAATTCACAGACTTTTTCCCCATTAGTACTCATGCAATTGATAAAAGAAAATTTACTTTCATTTTCTCATAAGAAATTGAAGAACGTTGTTTATTTGTACTTACCATCTATAGATTGTATGCAAATGTCTTACTTTTCACTGTCTGATCAACTAACAGTAGATTGATGCTTCCCTGGCTTCCCAAACTTCAACTATGTCTCAAGGCAAGACATGAAAAGGGAAAGGTTCCCTCTGAATTTTTCAGACTAGGCAATATGGGCATTCAAAGAAGCTTCAGAACTATGAAAATATATTTAACAGAAAATGGTGACAGTAACAGAATTGTCTGCCATCTCATTTAATGAATAAGTAAAACTATAATGATAAATTTTGGGGCATAGATAGCTAGACAGACATATAAAAAATGGCTAGAGGTTTTCATTAGTGACACAAACAATACCTTTACAGTACTATAGTTTGTCTTATGAGACTTCTATCTTCATTTCCATATTTGTGACATAATATGAAAAATATATTCATTTTGAATTTAATTTCAGATTAGAATATAAATTTAATGCTTAATGTGCAATTTTGATATTTTTTATACACCCAGCAACAGATGGACCCAAACAGAGGGAACTGGGGGAGATCGTGAGGGTGTTGGTCCATGGTCTTCCTGAAGCTCTGGTTATGTCATGGAACAAAGGGCACCTAAGGCTTTGGACAGGATAGTGCCTGTGCAGTTCTCTCAACACATGGCGCCTAACACTCCCATGGAGTTGTAGGTTTTTCACAGGGTAAAAAGACGTCTACAGCACTACTGGAGGAAGGTGAGGAATAAATCCAAGAAGACACAAATTGGAGCCACTATTAAGGCCTACCTTATGGTGGTAACAGTGGTGAAGTGTTATTACTTTTCCATCTTATTGTCTCTGCAGAATGTTGCCCAGAGGCCTTCTTCAGGATCACCTGGTCCCTTCTAGGATGGGGAGACTCAGGTGACCATCTTCAGGATTGTTCAGAGACATCTTTCAAACACTTGATGGACAAAGTTGCTTAGTTGCTTGGAATCCAAGAATGGAGTAGGTCCTTTAGAGATACCTGGGAAAACGTCTTGCAACATCTCAACTTTGTTGAATCTGACAAAGTGGAAAGGGTCCTCAATGCTGTCAGAGCAAAGACCTGTCAGTTAGATCTTTATTCCTCCTGGCTGGTGAAAGCCTCCAGGATAGAGACTTCCAGGTAGGTCCAGGCAGTGATAAATTCCTTACTTCAAGACTGGATGTTCCCAGGATCTTTTAAAGAGCCCCTGTCTGCGCCCCCCCTCAAAAAATCATTGCTTGACCCAACCTGTCTGAACAATTTTTGTCCAGTTTCCCACCTTCCCCATTTTAGGGAAGGTGGCTGCTTGGCAGATTCAAATGTAATGGATTATCTAGACCCCTTTCAGCCTGGTTTCAGACCCGGTTATAGAACATAGGCAGCATTGGTTGCCCTTCTTGATGATCTCTGGCAAGAGTAGGATGGGGATACTGCATCTATCCTTGCTCTCCTTGACCTTTCAGAGGCATTTGATAACATCAGTGAGGTATCAACAATATATTGATGATCCTCAAATTTACATCTCCACCCCCAGTGATCCAAGTGATTCTGTCACAGTCCTTTCCAGTGCCTGGAGGCTGTGATGGGGACAACAGGTTTTGGTTGAACCCTGATATGACCAAGTCGCTTTGGGTGTCTGGAGCTTTTAACTTTTTAAACTCTATATGGATAGCACTACCCCAGAAACCTAGTGTGCAACCTGGAGGTTCTCCTGGACTCATGATTCTTGCTTGAAGAGTAGGTGGCAGTTGCAGCTAGGAAGGCCTCTGTATAGCTTCATATTGTTCACCAGTTGCTCCTTTCCAGGACTGGGAGTCCTTATGCTCAGTCACTCATGCTCTTGTCTTCTCCTATTTGGACTACTGCAATGTGTTCTACATGGGGCTACCCTTGAAGAGTATTCAGAAGTTACGGCTGGCTCAGAATGTAGCTGCATGGACAGTTCTTGGAGCCCCTAGGATGGGCCATATTACACCACTGTTCTGCGAGCTACACTGGTTGGCAGTTTGTTTCTGGGTGCAATTCAAGGTGTTGGATCTTGCGTTTAAAGCCTTTCATGGCATAGGTTCAGGTTAGTTGAGGAAACATCTCACCCCAGTGGGAGTGGCCAGCCCCATCAGGCCTAGTAGAAGAGGCATGCTATGGTTCCCATCAGTAAAGGAACTCTGGCGGGGTCCAGGAGAAGAACCTTTTCTGGCATGGCTCTCATTCTATGGAACACTGTGCCCTGAGGTGAGATCTGCACCCACCCTTTTAGCCTTCCAAAAAGGCATGAAGATTTAGCCCTGCCAGCTGGCACTGAGGGTTTGTCATCCTGGAGGTGGTTAATGGATTAAATCAGTCTCACCTACCCCAGGAGTGTTTTGATTCCCTCCTTTTTCATCTTGTTCATTTTGATTAAATTTTAATTTAATGTTAATATTTTATTGTTTTTTTTCCAATTGTAAGCTGCCTAGAGTCACTTTTGTGAGATTGCAAAATAAATTAAAAAAATGAGCATGGTTCTCAACAGGTTAAGAGATGAATGACAGATTGGAATAGTAGAGCTTTTTCTCAGTCTAAAATAATAAACTATGTATATGTGCACAAACTCTCCACAACATCATTTTGTAATCATAAAAGATAGGTGACAAATACAAATTATTAGTGTGTGTATATATGTAGGCAGAAACCTCAATATTCATAATGCCTTTGTGGTATCATCAGTCAGAAATTTAAAATTAATATTTTCATTATCTATTAATTCACTCTACATTTTCACAGCATCAGACTCTAGATGGTTTTTTTAAGCAGGTCTAAGCTCTTCCTATTGGTTTTAGAGATTGCCTTTTCTTGTGGATGCATGTGATAATCACATATAATTCAAATCAAACCTCCGATGCATAGATTCTTCAGACCACCTGATTGACCAAAAGCAATCAGTAGACATAACACAATCTTATTAATTTTTAAAAAAACACAAAAAGAGGATGGACTCAGTAAGCATTTGAAGAATTTGAAATAGTAACCAACAATACTCTAGGATTTCAAAATACAGATTCTCTAACTGAAAAGCCTTAATCAGTCTTCAAGGAACAATTTCTAAAGATTTTGGAAGTAGCTAAATTAGAAAACCTCAAGTTGTCTTGCCATTTCCTGAAGATATCAATTTATACACATATGTTTGGAATGTGTCTGCAAAATTTATATGTATATATCACAAGTTTTGCTTCACCATGAAATGTAAACACAGTGATTGGATTTATTCTAAGAAGACCAAGAAATGTACACATGTTGGCAGGATGCTAGTCTCAAATGTAATTTTTTTGTTTATCACAGACAGATACTCATCTCCTGAATAGGAATTTTAAGTATGAAACCCAAGAAATGTATTAGGAACAGGTGTCTGTGTGAGTTAGCGCCTCTTCTTATGCTGCTTCTACCAGATCCACAGAAGCAGGACTCTACCACACTAGACAGGACCTGAGGTGCAAACTATGCAGAGGGGCCTCAGAGTCCACCACATAGTGGCAGAGTGAAAGATGCAGGCAGGAATAGCATACACTGAACGGCACACCAAGTAGCTGGCTTTGTCTACAACATCTGCACAGTGTATGGACTATACCTTCCCAAGTGCAAATGGGATATTCCACAGATGATCATGGAGAATAAGAGGGCTAAGATAAATGGAAATGGATGTGGCTCTGCCAAGGGCCAACAACATTAGGGAGAAGGACCATGAGAAGCTAGAGAAGTATTAGGACCTGAAGGAGGAACTAGAGAGGGTGTGGAAAGTAAAGGCCAAAGCAGTCCTCGTGGTAGTAGGTGCACTTGGGACTATGACACCTAAGCTGGAGAAGTGACTCTGACAGATTCCAGGAACATCTGACCTCTGCCCTGAAGAGTGCAGTGCTAGGAACAGTTAAGATACTGCACAAACCTCTGGCAGAGGAGATTGAGAAAGACACATACCACCCATGGGGTGAGAAGGGATTTTTTTATATGGTACGAACTATATTAAATTGGATAATTCTTATTTCTTCTCATGTGCTTTGAGAAAGTATATTTGTAAAATAAAGTATTATTGCACACATGACAATGTGAAAATGTTTTTTTCCAAACAAAATAGTTCAGTGAATGAAACAAAATGACAATTAATTTAATTAATGACAATTCTTTACCTTGCCAAAAGTACCTGAATTGAAATAATTGTTATATTCTCCTTTTGATAGGTGAACAGTACAATACAATGGTGAACAAGCATGCACGGTTTTCTTCTCTTTCCTTCTCTTTTACTATTCTACCCATTTCCCTTCTTTTTTTAATTTTTTTAATTTCACTTATTTGTATCTATATTTTATTTCTTAAATTTAGACTCCCACTGTCCACAAATGGTGCTAAGTCAGGAAACCAGTGAACTTAAAATAAATACATAGCAATCATCAATACACAAAAGCTGAAAAAAACTAGAATCACATCTTATGTGAATTCATTATTTTGATGTTCTATAATTTCTATAAAGTGATATGGATATGCAAAACTCAACAATCAGTCTTGAGGGATGGTGTAGAAATTTAATAACTAAATAAATTAAAAATTTACAAAACACATTTTTGCAAAAGATATTTCTGCATAAATCAATAGGCATTCTCTCTTCAACACCATGTACCTCTTTTAGATACTAGCTGAACCAAACAGCTAGTATCACAGCTTTCCCCTTTCAGCCATTTATGTATAAATTCTGCTCTGTCATTTGAGCAGTAGTAATCTTTCTCAAATATTTACATTTTCAGAAAAGAAAGCAAACAAAGCACCAAGTATCTCCTCAAACACCCTGCAAAACAATAAATGCCCTTTGGCAGTTACCCCCAGACTGCTAGCAGTTATGAAGTAGTATTTTGCTAGAGGAGAAGAAATGTGCAACGGTTCTGCAAGCTCCATAAATCTGTGTTAAACCCAGGGTGACATAGCTTTTAGATTTTGTTCACAGCCATTAAATCTTGCTCTCATTCTCACTCATTTTTCTCAAAAACTGCCCAGTTTTCCACCAGCACTTGCAAGATTCCACAGTCTCATTAGTCTTTTCCTCATTGGCCAAGTGGGCAGCAATGGGTGTAAAGAGGAAGGGGCCATAGCCAGGGAGGAAAACTAGCAGTGCTGTCATAGCTCATTCACACAAGACTTCCCTTGAACTCTGACTGTACTGTCCCTGCTGAGACCCACCCTTCCACAAACCCTCTTTCTCCAAAATTTAACTTCTGCTTCAAAGCTTTCCACCCACTATCATATCAGTTCTCTCTGCCAAATAAATGTTCTTTAAAGAAACACACATACATACTGTAGTACTCCTAGCAAAGAAAACAAAGCCTTTAATCTGAGAGAGAAACAACAGCCATTCCCAACTCAACAAAACCTATAGAAGCAACCAAGAATCAGAAGAAAAGGAATGAGAATGGCATTACATGCCAGTAACTTAGAGGACATCCATAGTTTATTAACAAATTCAGCTTCTGGTCAGAAAGCTAGAGAAGTGGTGAAAAGAAAGAATAACCAGTATGATGTGAATTTTTCACTCATTCCACATCTTATCAACTGCATCTGAAACTTGGTTGACTTTTTAAAAGCAGATTGGAAATTTGGTGTAGTAAGAATATGAATGTAAAAATGAATCACAGGATATAAACTGAAGCAATACAAAACATTTCCATAAGCATTCGATTTAAGGTGGATGAATGATTTGCAATGAAATGTGAAGAGACAAATGGAACTTCCTTTTTTTCCCACATAAGTTAAGAAGATTCAAGCAAAACGTCCTTCAACTTGTACTCTTCGTACTGTAGACAATCATGGAGACTATGTACTTGTTGTGAAAGATGAATAACTATCAAGGCTTTCATTCCATCACTGGAAATGTATCATCTTAATTCAAATTATCCAAACTTTGAAAGACTCTCTACTACACCAAATTCCTATCCGACTCTGTTGGCTATACTAAAATCTGTACTGATTCTATCTTAAAGCAGCATTTGAAGGAATACACAAATCATTACTGGGTAAAACATTATAAGCTATTTAACAAGAGTTTTCCCAAAGAAACAACACAACCATCATAGACGTGATAGACTTTTATTTATTTTGGTTAGCCTGGCCTTCTGATCCCTAGTTGTCACAGTGTTTACAATAAACAAAACATGTTTTCCCTTTCACCAATTTCAAACCATGAGTAATGAAGTTGCTTCTTTATACAAGTCATAGTTAACGTTATTCAAAATTTGGCTGTGCTTGACCCAGAAATTATCAAATATATTCTCAGCCACACCTAAGGATAAAAAAGAAGGGCAGTACCCAACTCTGATGCTTGCTGCAGCTCGTTTTCTACATGCTATACTATTAACTAACTATTAACTTTTAAAGTGATGCCTGATCACATGTAATCTATGCAATTTATAATTCAAGGAACTAAAGTGAAGTACAAACGTCAGAAACAAAATCAGAGAAAGATGTTAATTATAACTGGAATACAGTTAATTTTTAAAATATTTGTTGGCCTAATATCTATATCATGTGCACTTTATATTAGCAATATTTACAACCGCATATTATGAATATGGTGAAAAGCCTTAGTATTACTTTCTAAATTCTCTAGTCAAGTGATGTCTCTCTTTTGAGTTATTCAATACAAGAGCTAAGACCAGACCAGAAATTATGTTGTAGCAGATTTATAAAATCTTTCCATAAAATGTATTCTGAATTGCAGGCCAGCCTGAATTGCATTTCTGAATTTCTGAAAAGGAAATATTTGCAAGTGGCAATAAAAATTAAAAAGCTAGAAGTTAAAGGCAGGTTGCCTCAATAGTATTCAGTGCAACTCCTTTTAAGACAACACGGAATGTGATTCTCAACCCTACCTTCTGCATGTTCCTTTACAACAACTGCTATAATGTTTTCAATAATCTTCTAGTTTTCTCATATTATTCTCCATCAGTGTTGATAAAAATGCACTTCATATGGGAGAAGGCTGCTACAAAAACTAGATAGTGTAATATATTCCAAGTAAAAGTGTCTTAACTGAGCTGCTAAGTGTACTAATCTTTCTACTTCTAGTTAGAAACTAGGATTCATCTTTCAGGTATAAATTGCATAGCATGTTTTACTCCAGGTAGTCCTCAATTTAACAATTGTTCAAAGTTACAATGGCCTTAGAAAAAGTAACTTACATATATTTCCGCTTATGACCTGTCATACCATCACAATTTGGGAGTTAGACAACTGGCTGACATTTACAACCAGTTGCAGCATCTTGGAGTCAGGTGATTGTGATTTGCAACTTTTTTTTTTTGCTAGTTTCTCCCACTGGGAAAGCCAGATAATTAATTTAACAACCATAAAAATTGTCATAAAATCAGGTCACACATGACTTATGACCACAATTACTTATGATGGAAATTCCAGTCTGAATTGTGGTTGTAAATTGAGGACTACTTGTATTTAGAATTTTATAATTTGCTCATCTTCCATCAATATGCTCCTAGCAGTCTCTATCCAAGAACCGACAAAACAAACATGCTTGGTTCCACCTGAGGTCATTTTAAAAAAATAATAATTTTATTATTTTCAACAGATGATAAAGATTCATTTTCTTTTGTTATCTGATCAATACCTATAACTGCTTTGTTTCATGTAGATCTTTCTAGATCAAAAGAAATGCACACATATGTCTAAAGTGCAGATATGCATGCAAATACATAAGAAAAACATAATAAGAGAAAAAATCAGCAAGTAAGTTCTTACCATGTGCCACCCAGCCATGTTTACACTGATCACAGGTTCTCAGGTTTATCTTCCCTGGTTGGAAACATTCACATGTGCAATTTACTAATGTGCAGCGTATTGCCTAAAACAAGAAAAGTAAAACATATATAAAAACTGTATTTATTTATTTATCGAATTTATAGCCTGCCTATCTTGCTATCAGTGACTTGGGGTGGCTTAAAAAATAATTCTAAACTCATTATAAAATTCACTTGAAGAAGAGTAGGTAAAGACTCTATAATGAAAACATCTAAAGTTCCTTACATATGTTATCTCAATATTTATAACTCTTTAAATTGTTTTTGAAGAAGGCCAGCATTGCAAATTCAAGAATTACTGAAGAGATTAATGGCATCAAAACAACTGACCTTGAAGCAAGATTTGGTCTGTGGTTTTCCAAAATCATAGTTCACCTTTTGATATAATGTATCAGATCTCAACCTATGCTTAACATGGATACTACAAAGGTCTGTACACATTATCAGGCCATTTCTGTATTTGACCTAACCACAGTATTAATATATGCCAGAAACCTCATTTTTCTGATATGTTGCATTCCTGTCTTTCCCAACCGGTATTTTAGGCAGCCTTAAGTTATCTTTAACTGTTCCACATTTAGGCAGATAGGTACAATCAAATGTGCTTCACTGACCATCATGGTCAGTAGCAACTACGTGTAGCAACTATGGACTACTTTAGGTTGTTGTGGACATAGTGCTCCTCTCCTGTTTCTGGGCACTATCCTACAGAGCTGTTCTGCCACCCATTCTTCTGGCAAGCAGAATAATCTGGATCTTTCAAACTTGGCTCTCCTCCCATTAAGTTATGACCCAATCTCCAACTTGGGGATCTGGATCAGCTAACCAACTAGATGGTGATGCTTGAGAAAGAAAGAGTCAATTCTGCACCTTTTTAGTAGAACCATCCCTTCCCCATGTCTGCTTGTAATTCTTCAAGCTGCTTGTGAATGTGAGGTTCACCATTTTTTCAGAAAAGTGCTAAGTCCATGATTGAAAAAATCATTTACCAGGTGTGAGGGAATACAGTACAGTGGGGAAAGACTCTTGCTACATTGTGCAACCCATTTCCTTGACTGTTACTTGACTTTTAAACAGGTTTACTGCTTTGTCATAAGAGCATTAAATACATGTTTAACTGGCCTAGCTTGATATCTGGCAGGCATACAACTGTGTATGCACTAAAGTGACAGGGAGCTTTCACCCTGTACTGTGCAGTCCCCCACCTATCATTTGTTGGTTGGGCAACTTCTAAACACGGGTTTAGTATTATTCTGAAAAAGCACATCTGTGTTCAAAAGAAACCTCAACATGAAATTAATGTTCTTTTAAAAGATTGGCAAACCTATGCTTAAAAGTTCCTTCCCAAATAACTATCAGGTTCTGTGAGAGCTGTAGTGACCCTTAATTGAGAGAGGAAGCAAGTAAACCATAGAAAACCTGTTCTTTACCTACTAGGTTTCTGCTTCCATAAACCTGCTGCATAGGAAATGGACATCAGGTGATATAAGGTTGGCTTTATCACTTCTCCTGAACTGGGAATATTGAAGAAGCTGGCTATCCATCTTTCCTGGTCTCTCTTCGTAGCCCTAGCAACTGATCACCTAGATAGTCTGTGGAATCAGGGACTTGGCTTATAAAGACAAAGCTCCTCATTCTTTGTGGTCACCTTTCCTGGAATAAGTTTCAAAAGCTTGTTCAGAGTCTGGAGAAATGGACTTTGACAGATGTCTAAACCTGCTAGTCTAAAAATCTCAACTCACTTTCCAGTCCCACATGAACTTTAGTGAGGGGCAGAGAAACAAAACCAGGAAATACACTATTCCTGTCGTTAAAATATTTGTATTTTAAGGGTAGTCCCATTTGGTAGCATCCTTCTTCTGGCAGGATATTGCTTAGAAGTGGACTCAACCAGGGTGAGGAAGAACCCTTAAAATGCTTCTATGCATTTTAGAATAGGTTTGAATCTTCCTGTGTCAGCAGCTATGAACAATACACCAAATGCATTCTGGTGGATTCCCAATTTTTCACAGATGCAAAAAAAAAAATCCCAATATTAACAATAAGGCTGAAGAATCGGAGTGTAAATACAGAACAGCATGTATGGTCCAATGGAGCTTTGTCGTCAAAAATAAGTATGATGAGATTTTTTAAATTCTTTGTTGAAAAATAGTTCAATTTCTCATTTCTCTAATTTTTGCATAATACACACGATAACAAAATTTGACATAAAATTGCTTGATATTTGCTCTTCTAAAAAATCATGCAAGGGGCCGTCATAAAGAATACAATTTATCACTATCCAGAACTTCTCCAACTGTAGGATGTCATCACCATACAGCCATGGAAATTATTAAAAACAATTTATAGTGGAAACCAACATCTACATTTGGATTTTAAATGTAGGACAATATGTTGCACATTGTTTCTTGTTACTTACCAAATGCCTAAAAATTTCTTAAAGTTCTATCTTCATATTCATTTAACCATGCTGCTTAAAATTGATGTTGAAGCATGTGCTGAGAGATGCATAAACGTAGAGCAAAGATCTCTCTACCTATTCTGTTCTATCTCGAAGTATCTCATGACTGTTTTCTGAAGATTTATCTAATATACAACTGAAGCATCAGTATTTCATTTGGTTGGTATGTTCCTAAGTATAATACAGTGATGGAGGTACTGAAGAAAATTAAATCAGGGGACCTGCATCAACATCACTGATTCATCTTACAAGATATAAAAGTTCACTTTTGACAACTTACAAGATTCTTTTAAAAACATACCCCTTTCTTATAATGAAATGTAAGAAGGTAAGATTGAAATACCTCTGGTATGAATAAAAATTGTTTTGGAGGGAAAAAGTAGATAATTTAAAAAATATATAAAGCAAATAAATAATAACCAAGTCATTATTTGAGGCCAAGTTCTCCCTTTTTAAATAAGGCTGAAAATGACCTATGCCCCTAAAACTACTAGTAGTAAAAAGTAAGGAATGCTTAATTTGCACACAAGATTTTGAAATGAAAACCTGTCGGTTTTCTTGAGTTCAAGACCCAGGCACCACATAATGGGGTAAGTTCCTGTTTTCAGCCCAGCTCCTGCCAGTCTAGAAGTTTGAAAGCATGCAAAATCCAAGTAGATAAATAAGTGCTGCCTAAATTAGTGGGAAGATAACACCTTGGTGTATAGTCATGCTGGCCACATGACCATGAAGGATCTTCAGGCAACACTGAAGATAAGTGCCACCCTTTAGAATTGGACACGACTGAAATGAGAAACCTTTACTTCTCTTGAACTGAAGGAAATTTAATTCAACATTTACACATTAACGAAGTACTGTAAGTACTAATAATGCCAGGAAATGATCATTCTGCCAATCTGAATACAACCATTCATTATATGAAGGTCAAAGGCAGGGAGAAGGTGCTTTGATGCTTTAGCTGCATTTTTAAATTGCAAAATTATACTTTATAGGAACTATCACTGTTTCTAACTTTTGCTTTTGGATGCACACTTAGGGCATATTCACACTTAATATTTAAGCTGTTCCTGTCCTGGACC
>JANHZU010008244.1:307499-318917 GCA_032468055.1 Acrochordus granulatus
CTGCAAGCAAGAACTGGTGGGATCATAAAATAGAGAAAGTAATAGAAAATGAAGAAGCTAAATTGCTCTGGGACTTCAGAATTCAAACATACCATCATCTGCCACATAACATTCCAGACCTAACAACTGTCGATAAAAAAGACAAAGAAGTCTGGATAGTAGATGTGGCAGTACCTGGAGATAGCAGAATAGAAGAGAAAGAACTGGAGAAAAAGCACAAAATTCAAAGACCTGCGAATAGAAATGCAATGACTATGGCAAAAGAAAGGAAATGTAGAACCAAGAATAATAGGGACCTTGGGTGTAGTCCCAAAACATCATTGATCAAGTCATCATCAGTCAACAGCAAAAGGCAGCATTACTCGGAACAGCTTACATCCTGCAAGAATACCTTTAACAACATGAAAAACAGTATTGCCTATCCCAGGTCCTTGGGGAGGACTCGATAGATGGACAAAAATGCCAATTCCAGTCTAAACATCTGGCCGATTGAGTGGCAAATAAGTAAGTGTATGTGTACACACACAGAGAGAGTATATCAATATATGACTGGAAATAATTATATTATTCTGCTGAAGATGAGAGTATGGCATGAATGTGCAAATATTATATAAATATACAGAAGTACCAACAGCATAAGATGATGTAGAAAATCCATTTAATGCTCTTGCATCAGAGTCATAAATTCATTTGTACCATTTGAAATTTATATATCAAAGCATATCTCAGCATAGTATTTGCTACACATATTTCAAGGAAAATATTTCCAGAATTATGTTTTAGAAGAATCCTACTATAATTTCCCTGATAACTGTCAAATTTTACTCCAACAATGCTCTTGTGACTTTATCAGCCTCACAGCAAACCATAATTCAGAAGTGAAGCTTTTTCAAGATCCAAACATAGCAATGACAACAACTTCACCAAAAAAATTTATGCTTCTTTGTTAATTGCACAAGAAATTGTCAGACAACATTGGCAAACAAGTTTCACTTTTCGCCAGCAGCATACCCAGCAAGAAAGACAAATGACTTCATTATGGGCTGCAGTATTCCTGAATAAAGAAGGATTAAACTATGCCTCAGGCAGTTTTCTTTAGTGGTTTGTAGCTGGGTTTATAATCTACCATTTCACCATGCCTGTTGCTGGAGGATAAATTCTGTACCTGATATTTCGTGGAGGAGAAAGCAGGAGGAGTGAGTTAAAGCAGATAACTATGGGATTCTTTAAGACTTTAATTGACACAACCAGACATATAATATGGACTTTCTTTTCCACAAATTCCAGGGGAGGAGAAACTTTCTGAACCCTATTTTGGGGATAAGAATACATATGCTGTTAGTGCCATGTTATCATGAGTAAAAGTAATTGAAAGAAAGAAAGCCAGTAAAGATATTAGTGTCAATCTTACACTCCGGCCAGATCATTAAGTACTTGATTCTTGGCTACTACACACTTTCCTTAGTTTCAGACTGGTGAGAAAGCTTGTTCAAGGTTTGGAATCGTTCTCTTCTCAGTATAAATGGTAGGTGTGAAATAATTTCTTTCTCAAGAAGATCCCTCCAGCTCCACATATATGGCAACAAGCCATTTATGTCCATAACGAGCTCCATCTTTCACTTTACGACAATCTATACTGCATGACAACAGGATCTAAATTCAACAGTAGCTCTCATCTTCTTTTAAAATAGGCAACAATTTCCACACAGTTCCTTTTCTGTAGACATCCCAGAGCTCAAATGTCTGTGGATAGGGTCAAAAAAGTCAAGATGGCAGCTGTGACCACAAAATCAATGGCCTGCTTTTTGTTAAGGTGTCAACATCACCACATGAATAAACAGGCAGGGCTGCAATTGTGTGATCATGATTGCCAATTTAACTTTCTTGCCTCTGCTCCAGACCCCTTTAATATTCTGTATAATTTTTTTGAGATTTTTCATGGAAAATAAATAAAAGAGGTATACTAAGCTTGTTAAAAATCCAGATGTCTGCACCTTCCCTGCTGTTTTCAAGCCTAGTCATTTGTAGTCCCTTTCTAAGCAGCTCTGTAGCAACAGATGATGAGTCTGATATCCGTCATTAGGAAGGTTTCTCATTAAGGAATATGGATCATAGCTGTAGAGACTGGCCATCTGAGCACACACAAAAGCCTAACTCCCTAGCAGGACCACTAGAACCCTGTTTTTGGGAAGAAAAATAGTTCATTTTGTCTTCAAAGACCATCCCAAAATGTAAGAAATTGGCATGGAAGAGTGAAAAGATTCTGTGACTATTTACCAAATCTTTTGAGATTTTCTCTGTGTTAGCAAGGCCCACTGATGGATAACAAGGAAGAAGGTGTTTTTAAAATAAATTGTGTCAGTGTTACCTTTGATTGAACCTTTTGTTTAGATTAAAGTTCTCCTTACTATCTGAAAAAGTAATAAACAATTCACATTTGGATTGTAAGAGCCAGAATGTAAAAAGAGTTGCCAGCTTCATATCTAACATAATTTAGCAAAAAACCTCAGTGAACTTAAGAAGAGAACATGTTGCTCTCTCTCTTATTTTGATATGGCTATCATATCAAAATATTATTTGAAAGAGAAGCTGAAGTTCTCTTTCAAATAATTCACATTGTGTGTTATTCATACACTCTAATTTTTAATAATCTTTAACTGTAATTTGTTCTAGCAAATCAACTCCTTAAACTATAATATACACACTTTAGCATGGTTTGTACAACTCAGAAAATATAGCAGGTTACCATTAAATTAAAATTAAATTTCTATTTGTGGCAATACTGAAGAAAAGCTGGAAGAGAACTATGAGAATTCAACTTACTGAAGTGTTAAGAGAGAGAGCAAAGTGGTTTAGCGTAACACTTAAATTGCCTCAAAAATGCAGCATCTACAGCATGATACTTCTCAGATCAACTGGAAAGTAAATAGTTCAAAATCAACAGTCATGGAGCTGGTCTAGCTGCCATGTCTAGTCTGGACTTCTGTCTGGGCAAGAGTCACACTGTAGCCTAAAGTATGAGATATCCTAGTCCAGAGGTATCCAAGTTAAGACGTGTGGACTTCAAATCCCAAATTCTAAGAGCTGAAGTCTACACAACTTAAATCTGCCAAGGTTGAATACTCCTGCCCTAGTCTGTCTCTCAAGACAGACATGCTTCCCAATGTTGTACACAGATCCCTATTCCCTTCTTAATAGTTTGGATCTTATAAGTTACTTTCTGGATTGATGTAACTTAATTAATTTCTTGCATTTGTGTCTGCTTCTCCCCAGATTTCCAGATTCCTATCCTCAAACTGGATCCTGTATCTGTATCTCTGGATTTACTCTTCTGTCTGACCCCTAACATACAATCCTCTTCACACTAACTTGATAATAATACCCAAGGATTTCACTGGAGTAAGCAAATATGCAGAGGAGTGGATCATTTTTTTCTGAATTCCATCTAGATGTTCCATTGGCTATATCACTGGGTTATATTTCAGCTATAGCCCAGTCTTGAACATGACTGTCTACAATCCACACTGTTATTTTCTCCTAAATAATTGCAGTGTTTTATTAATCTTATTTGAAATAATTTGAAACTGTCTCAACTTCCTTTAGCAAAAATAAATAAATAAATTGTTGAAAGAAATTTAAACTTATTTTTTCTAAATATTATAAACTATTTTCTCTTATTCAATGGGATATAAGATAAATATGATTTTTAAAAAAATGGATATTACATGGGGGGTCTCTTACTTTGAATGTTGATGTTTCATGATTTACAACAGAGCATCTGGACTGTGTGATCCAGTAGATATCTACTGGGTCCTCTACATGAACAAATTAGAAGATTTCAGCTGATCTGTGCTACTGAATTTCTCATTATTTTCAACATAAAATAAGTTCTTCAAAAACAAAGATATGTTGTTATTTGCAATATTAATGAAGCCTATAATAAGGAGCCCTAAAAAAATCTTGTCTAAATTGTTTTGTTTTCCTTGCATTGTTCAAAAATGGAAAATATTTAATTTTATTAGTATCATATGACAATAATAAATTAAGAACAGTGATTCCTCCATTACATAGTGATGAAAGAATATCATGGTCCATTGTTGCCTTCTGATTAAGATAAATAAATGAAATACATCTCATTTTCAAAACAAAATTATATATCTATATAGTAAGAAACTGTAAAATAAATGATCATAATTGATTCTATTTTAAACAATGTCATTTATTTAACTGCAATGCTAGATTAAAAAAACAAAATTGGGGTCACAATTCTAAGTATGTTCATGGTACAAAAACTTATTCTAGTATTATACCATGACTTATCTGGTTTATTTAAAATAACATTCTCTGTGTAAATTCTCCCTTTTCTACAAAATATTATTTTAAATGGCATTGTTACAATATTTACTAGTGTTGCAAAAATACTATATTCATTGATAAATAAGTCCGTACTGACCAGAAGGAAATTGTATTATGTTAATGTTCAGTTTATTTTCTCTACTGTTTTGAAATGCTCTAGTATTTCATTCATTTTACAAACTTATTATAGTTTAATATTTTAAATATACTGAGCTGATTTGCAAATAGTGAAGTATGGCTCTTGATCCTAATAATTCTTTCTCTCCTCAAAGAAAAGAGATTACTGATTATGTCGGAATGTAGATAAACTATGATGAGTGGTAATTATCATTTAGCAAGACAAACCAACTTCAGAGTATGTTTTACAATAAATGCTGGTCTTTGTTTGCATACAGTGAATTATTTTGATTAACCTAGAAGAAAACAGGGCTCCTTATCTCATGCTTGCCAGCATGCTGGAGGATGGTAGCTACAAGAGCACAAAGCATTCCAGCCTCAACTAGAGATGAAATTATCCAATGAAATTCCACCACTGATGGAACAATTTCCATCAGCAAAACAAATGGAATCATCCTACATCCAGAGTAAAAGACTACACAGCAGAAAGAAGAAAGTCCATTATGTGAACCAATTTGTAGGTAATTACATAACAAAATATATTTGTATTGTTTTACTAGACTTGCCAGGAATCAGGGATAAACTACGACAGTAAGCATGCTGTAATTAGATTAAATTAATATAAATTTCCTATGGCAATAATTTCTTCCCTGATGTTTTATATGAATATAAAGACAGCTAATGGAAATATAGGGTTAATATATTAGGTTGGATTATTCTACTATTACAAAGACAGAGAACTGATTGAATAAATGAAGCCAACTAGTATATGCCAATAGTTCTTTAGTAAGCTGGAAGGAAGAGTAAAATGGCATACTATAGGTCTTCGTTTAGGCTGTGCTGTTCTACATGTTTGTCAATTACCATAACAAAGGAGTAGAAAACATGATTATATATTTGCACATGACACAAAAAGAAGAGAGAGTAAACACCTTGGAGAACACTTTTTAAGATTCAGTGAGATCTGGTCAGAAATCAGCAAAATTAATTTCAGAAAGGACAAATGGTGAAAAATGACTTTCAACAGTGACAAATGCTGTAAAAGTCTACACATGAGTAGGAAAAGTCAAAGGCATTAACAATATCATCCTTGAATCTTACTCGTTTCAGTAGATCTTGTATAGAAAGAATGGACAATGTTTGGCATCCAAATAAATTCTAACTGATCAGTTGGCCAATAGTACATGATGATGGAAGTTGCAGACGAACATCTTTACAAGGGCTTCATCCTCATCTTTGCTGCACACTATAATAAAGTTGTTTGATTTTATTTGATAAAATCCCATAATAAACTAAAAAAAGATATTCATCTTTTGGTTTGTTGTTTTAGTTAGAAGGCCAAACATTTCTTTCATTCCTTTATTCTCTTTAACTATGGACATTTCTTACTACAATTCAAAACAAAACTTCCATCACTTTGTTTACAAAAAGGATGCTGACAGCTCTCAAATTATCAACAAGGTTTTGTTATATCTTCTTTCTTCTCACTCCCCACCCCACCATCTTTAAATCTGAGTCCTTTGTGACTAATTATAAATGTCAAAAGCAGAACAAAGTTACTGATGTGAATGGCTGGTGTCTGCACATGTGCACAGAAAGTATTCATGAATGATTTCAAGGTGCATACAAAGATAATGATCTTCAAATAGGACTACTAATAGTTACCTTTTATGTTTCTGTTAGCTTTTTTACATATTACTAGGTAATATGAAATACAAACTCTGAATGATACATAAGCATGGGTCATAGCCAGATGAATAATCAATGTTTTATAGAAAAAAAATGTCTCGGGTTAAAAAACTTTCTGGGTCTCTAATGTTGTGGTTCTCAAAACGTGTTCTGGTGAACCTTTCAGAGGGTCCACAGAATCAAATAAATTTGTATTTTAAAATTTCTCTTATATCTAATTCAGTAAATATTGATAGATATAACCCTTGAAAATAAAAGCTCTTTATTTTTAAGAATGAAAAGAGATCCTGAGACCAAAATGTTTGAAAACCATTGCTTCAATATATGTATACAGATTGTTTCATAGCGCCACTTGGAAGCCTTTGTCCTAATCCTAAATGTTATCCCAAATAATATCATCATCTCTAAAGAAGAGTGTCATGGAAGGACATAGACAGTCAGAATGAAGAACAATGATGGTACATTGCTAAAAAGGAGAAGAATAAATATCTGAAGAGACCTGATGAAGAGTGAAATAAAGAAATGAAGAAATAAAAGTTGCTTGGTAAGTGAAATCTCTAGCAATCAACTGGAGCTTCCGCTAACCCTTTCCTTCATTACCCAAAACTGCTTATCAGAAAGTCTTTTTTAGCCAATGTAGATAAAATAGTTTAAATCAATTTAAATATTCTGGTTATGACTGGATAATGAGTTTCTGTGTCATTACCCAAAGAAAAATAGCTTTTACCGAAGTTTGGGTAATTTACCCAAGTTTGGGAAGCACAGTGCTAGAGCTTCCAAAAATGGGAAAGTGTTGTGTAGAACAGCAAGACCAGTACCTCTCTATACATTATAATTACAAAGCCATATTATGACTGAGATATCCTAGACATCCCCTTAAATTTAGTGTATACTACCTCAGAGGATAGGAATAAGCATCAATGAGGGAAGACCTTGTTTTTTTCAATTTGTTAGGCATTATCTGTGCAGAAAGACAGAATACGACTTTACTAAAGTATACTGAAGGTTGCTCTGTATGGACCTCCAATGGAGCTAGCTCAGTAGCATATCTAATTTGACAGCCATCTGAAAGGGTTTTCACAAGAAAAGCTTTGAATATCCATTTAACAAAGCAGCTAGGTGTGGCACCTATTTTGTTGAACCCTGACTGCCCACTGGCATTCATGCTGTACATCAGGGGTGTCCAACCTTGGCAACGTTAAAATGTGTGGACTTCAACTCCCAGAATTCCTCAGTAAGCATAGCTCTTAAAAGTTGCCAAGGTTGGACACCTGTGCTTTATATTCTAAATGGGAAAAAAAAGTAAGTGGAGGAAATACAGCTTAGTTCATAGCACAGCTAAATAACACAAACTGAATAAATCCCTTGTTTGCTCTGTATCTACTCTTCATTTTGGATGGAAACAAGAAGCAGAGCAAGGCTGACTTCAGTTGAAAAGATTCTTGCTCCAACATTACTGGCAACAGCTTTTCTGTGAAGTCTCATCTCCACTATTGCCACATCTACCAGAATGGAAACAAACTTGCATATTTTCTAATTCTTACTTACAACTTCACAACTTTGTACTTTTTCATACTGACTCTTGAATATATGTATACAGATTGTTTCATAGCGCCACTTGGAAGAAACATAGTATTTGAAATAGAAGTTTAATATAACCACAGATACAGGTCTTAATACTGCAAATATAATCTTTCCAACAATAATAAACATTATTTGTGATGATCATGCATGTTATAAAACTAAAAACTATATGCCATAAAATCTACTGCCACGTATTTTTATGATAACGTAAGGAAAATCAAATTATATTTGCAATTTTCATAAATGCAGCCAATGTTATTTTTAATTTTGTTCTTTCTTTTTTAAGTAGATTATCACTAATGGCTATGTCAGAAATTTCTGTTTCTCACTATTTTTCATATTTGCACATGAAAATGTGCAATATTATTCTATGAGAATAAGACCTGTGGAATTCATTCCAGAAAGACAGGGACCTAGATAAATGTATGAAGAACAAGTGCAAGAAGAACTATTGATCATAAAGCCTGAGTGTTACTTCTGAGTTGGAGATAATAGACCCCAAATACTAGTTACAGGGGAACAAGAGAAAGAGAGTGGCATTTATTTACTCAAAAAAATTATGTACAGCTTTACTGTAGTCTAATAGGGCTCTTCTTGTGAGCACCTTAGAATGGTTGGTCACTGTGAGAACAAAATGCTTGACTGTGATGTGTTCGGCCCTGATCCAGTTGGATATATTCACTTGAAAAGTTTCACTGATTAAATTAGTTACATGTTGGTTTGGTTTACAAGCTTTCCTGGACAGGAGGAAGTCAGCCAAGATGATCTCCAAGCTCCCTTTTGACGACCGTATTTATCTCTGGATGATATACATGGTAAATCTTTGTTTTGTTAGTAACACAGCCTGGTTTCCAATGGTTAGATAATCTATGTTTTGCCTTGAAATAAAAAAAAACATAATGGAAGAAATCATGTGAAAGTTCTAGTGTTTTACTGATTACAGGTATTCACTCCCAGAACATAATGCCAGAAGAATTATGATATAAGATCAGATAGATCATATTTTGTTACCATGAAAATATGCCAATACAATAGAAATGTACCATGAGTGGGATGGGTAGTATTCAAGTGTTAAAATACTAAATAATAAAATGCAAAACAAACAAGCCAGAAAAAGAGAAAAATATCTACTTAAATTCCATTACAGTGTAACATCCTTACTATTTAAAGCATGCGTGTCCAACCTTTTGGCTTGCCTGGGCCGTACTGAGTGAAGAGGAATTGTCTTAGGCCGGATATAAAATATATAATATAGTTAATGTGTATAAATAACAAACATCCTTTATTTTTAAATTTGTTTACAATCTTGTTGGGCTGCATTACTAGCTGTAGGGGCCAGAGGCGGACAGGCCTGATTTACAATATGCAGCCTGATGTTTATTCAAGTTTGGTTACAGTATTTCAGATATATAAGAGTCCAATTAATAAGCCACTTCTGTCATGCAAATACATGTACAATACATTAGTTTATTGCTCAGGGAGAGGGGTCAGGCCACATATTTTAATTATCAGAAGTTAACCTTGTAGAGTATGAACATACAGGACCTGTCGGAATTATTTTCTGAAGATTTTTAGATGGAAGTGTTTTCTACTATAGATATAAAATTCTTCTATGAGATATTGGTTCCGATTCCAATATCCTGCTCCACTCTCCCTACAATTAAAACCGGGATTTTTTTTCCCATAATCAACCATTTCTGAGATATGGCTGAGCATGAGAAGAGCTACAATTCATGAGAATCAGAGTATAATTTAGGGAAGGGAAAGATGGCTTACCCTCCTTTTCAGATAAAAGGTCTGAGAAAGTATTTCTCCCAACTTTTATACTACTTCATAAGATTTTTTTGGCAGTACATTATTCTTGCCATGTATTTCTTTTTCTGCTAGATCAAGGGTGCCAAACCTGGGCCACAAGTCTGAATGCACTCCAAAAGCCTTCCAAAAGTTTTCACCAAATTGTAATGTTTATTATCAGAGAAACTAGAAATTATAAAATATATAGGAGTTAATTAGATTAATTTAAGTGATTTAATTTTAATTACTTTTTCATCTAAAATTAAATCCAGTTTATCTTTTCCTTGTGTATTCCTATATTTTAAAGAATAGTCCCAACTAGTCTTTCAAAGGACAAGGATAGCCTTAAGAAGTCTACCTTCCTGTGCTAGATCGTTATATGAGATGACAATTATCTTCCAAAATGTTAGCCACAGTTTCCACCAGGGAAGAACCAAATATTCAGAAATAAATTGTTACAACAATAGTAAGAATTCTTATGCACAAGTTAGCTCCTTGGGTCCTGGCTCTATTTCATGCAGATCGTGTACCTACTGCAAGGATTTAAAACCTATTAGTCTATAATCTAAATCTTTTCGGCTCTCACCTCAGTGTTTTTTAATAAAAGTTTCACTTTAGCTGCAGTAAAATAACCTGCCTACAGCCTTGAAATGGAAATTCTCTTATATTGGTGCAAATTGGAATAATTACGCCAAACTTTATTCTACATAGCAAAGCTTAATTCTCCAGAGTTTTTTTGTTCTAATTCTCAAATTCTTCAGTTGTTAACAAAACACATGAGGTAGTACTAATCCTTTCTTGCTGCAAAAATGTTAATGATTTCTGCTTTTGATGTACTGGTTAACAACGTGATAAAAAGTGCTTCTGTTTTATTAAGTGCTAAATCACCATTGCTTCTCAGAAAACGTGTATATGATAGCTAAATACTCTAAAGATACATTCTAGACATACATGAAGAGGGACATCATGCACTGAGCATGCAGGATGGTAGAGTTTATTTTACTTTATTTAATAAAGTGCCATTTATTTATGGAAGCCATCTCTCCCTCTTTTTGAACAGCTCAAAGTATACACACTGTGTTCCCTGCTCCCACTTTTCCTCGCAAAAATCAGTGAACCTGAGAGAAAATATCTGGCCCAAATTACCAAGTGAATTCATGTGTGGACCAGATCTGGGTCTCCTACTGCTGGTCCAGCTCTTTAACCACTACACCGTAGTGATTCTCCCAGATGAAATAGTTGGAATCTTTGATTCTAAAGGAGAGCACAGATGGAAAGGGACATTAGAAAATGATCAAATGGAAAGAAAAAAAATGTGGTTATGTCTTTCAGAAGAGATCATAAAGTAAACTTTAAATTCATAAGTCAGATTTCTTCCCAGATATTCATGGCACAGATTCCCAAATCCTATTTAATCTTCTTTACTGGAGCACTGGCAGGACAATTAGACAAAGGCAAAATGCCAGGCGTAACCAATTCTAGGGGGTGATGCTCATCTCTGTTTCATAGCTGAAGAGCCAAAATTGGCTAAAGCACATCCATGGTCATGTGGACAGCATGACTGAATGCTGAGGCACAAGGATGCTGTTCCCTTCCCACTAAAGGTGGTACCTATTTAACCTATTTACATTTTCATGCTTTCGAACTGCTTAGTTAGCAGGAGCTGGGGCAAATAAGGGGAGCTAGGGTTGTTGAATTTCTGGCCAACAAGCCCAGTGTCTTAATTGGTAGGCCACTGCATTCCCATAGCAGGATAATTATTGTCAGTCAAAAATCATCATTATGGGAATACAGAACCCCCATCCACATTCTCTGTGAGTATCTTATGAGTTTTTATATCAGGAAACTGCTGGCAAGGTTTCACAACATAATCTACCC
>JANHZU010008244.1:346639-356907 GCA_032468055.1 Acrochordus granulatus
GAGGCAGTGCAAGACAGGGGGGCCTGGCGTAATGCAGTCCATGGGGTCGCGAAGAGTCAGACACGACTGCGCGACTGTACAACAACAAAACATAATTTCCAGAATTATTTTTACAAAACTATTGCATAAGCTCCCTGTCAGAAATAAAGTAACAAAAAAGTAGAAGCTGAGGAAATCAGTGAAAATGAAAAAGCACTGTTGCTGAATTTAGAAAGTGCAGCCTTATTTAAAAGGCATATGTAGGAAAACTATTGTGCAAGACAAAACCACGCAGAGGTGATTCAACAGAGAATTGATCTTTTTTGAGAGCATCAGGACGTGCTGATTGTACCTAGGATACATAGGAGAGGATACTAAGTTTGTTACATCTGAAGTAGCAAATATTCAGCAACAAGTAGTAGAAAAGGAGAAGATTGGTTTGGAACGAGGTGTTTTGACGATCTGGTATTAAGTGTCAAGGATGATGTACTGACGCTGATGATCATTGATGATGATCGTTGCAACATTACATCAGAGGGTTATCAGCGATCAGTCAGTAGAGAGAGCATTTTTATTTCTTTGGTCTCGAGTATACCACCACTTTGTGAAGGCAGATTACAATTTCAACTGCCAGGATCAAAGTTATCTGTGATTCGGCTTCATTTGTACGTAACAAAGGTGATGGTTGCTTTTTTTTCATGGATTAGACCACTTCAGAAACCAGATATACTGAGGGGCAGGTCATGTGATTCCTCCACCCTCCCCCAGAAAAAATATCCCTAGCATATGCCAGGCTAAGATAGGCCAAGGGTGTGAGAACCACCTTTCAGGTGGACCAGATACTACCACTGCTACTAAAAATCGTTGCAGATCCTTTAGTTCGTATACCCTGCTACTCTTTTCTGCAATTTATTCTTGCTGCATATACACACAGTGGAACACACGCATTCAACCACTTCAGCCTAGATAATGCATACTTAATCTTTAACATGTCATCTTGATATATGGCATGCAAGCTTCTTAATACAAAACATAACAAGAAAGGGGAACTACTTCCTTAACACCTCACTTTGATGCCAGAGTTTTTAAACAAAACTCCCTGCATTTTTTTTTAACATTGCTCTTATACAATTCTGCAAGATGTTATTACACTATAAATGCATTCCATTCACTCTGTTTCACTTCTGGTCACAAGCGAATAATTTTTTTTTTCTCTAAAATGCATACAAGCTGCTTGGCACATGTGCACAGCAAATGGAATATGAACTTCACTTAACAGCCTCATTTATTCCTGATGGTTTAAATTATTTCATCACAATTAATGACACCCCCCCAGCTTCCTGTGCAGTACTGCCAGATGTTCAGAGACCACAAAGCCACTCGATTCTTTGACGGCTTGTGACAAGTTGTCCTCTGAAGGACATTCCCTAGGTGCTGGTTCTGGATGACATTCCCGCTGTTTTGTATCTCTCACTAACTCCCTGAGTCACAACAGCAAGAAGTGTAGGAAGGCATGAGGAACCCCAAATTGCTTTATTAAGGGTGAATTATGTGAAGAGTTTTGAATGAGAAGGAGCTTGCGTCGTGGGACAGGGGCTGCAGACTTTCAGAGGGAGCCCAGAGCCAACTGCTGATGTTGACCTTCAAATATTCTACTTTTTATCACAGCATCCACTGTGTTCTCAGAAGGAAAAATGATTTCAGAATAGACTGCTCATCCTCAAATCACAGAGAACCGCACTTGAAGATTTTCAGTGTGCTGAAAATAATTCAATAATTCACAAGTCCAGCACATAAGCATTGAATGATCAAGCTATATTCAAGTGAATTCACAATATGTTATGCTGATGGGGCTTCTTTTGAAAAAGAAATAGTCCCACATGCATATTGCAATTCTTCTTATGTTCTTGGCACTTGCATGAAACTTCCTAATATGTGAAGCAACTGTTCCAAATGGCATTCATCCTCCCAACAATAAAGAAAATCAAACTGATACTACTCTACCCTACAATGCCACTCCACACTTGCTGTCTTGTCTGTCTAAAAATGGTTCTATCCTGCGGTTTTTAAGATCCATGATGAGTATTTTGTTCTCATCTTTAACTGTTCTTCTTATAGCTTTCTAAATTTTTGTATATTTTTTACGAATTATATATTTTAGCTGTGCAAAAATGAAACAGATGTGAAACTTAAAGATACATGAAAAAAGTATTTTGTCAAACTGTAACCTTTCAGTGGAGGAGAAAAGGTAAACAATTTGCATTCATATAAAAACTAGAGATATATTACATATTGGATATACAGTATATATTAATGTGGTGTGTTCCATCAATCCTTGTTTGAACATACGGCAGATCCTCTAACTCTTCTCTAGAACTCTAAACTTGGCTGAAAAATAGGAGAGAGTTTTGCTCAGCCAAATTTAATAGAAAGACCCAGAGGCCGCCCTACTGAACAGGCTAAAAGTAAAAAACAATTTTTAAGAAACATATTTTACAAACAAATTCAAATGGTAAAGCTATCAGTATAAATAATTCCCTTGTTTCCTTTTGATTCTGTGTCTGGCCATTTATTATTATATAAGGTTTTAAGGGAACACTCAGCCACTAAAAATATTTATCTGGGGAACATCAGAAACAAAAAAGAACCTATTTTAAATGAGGAGGTCTTTATTCTACTCCCCACCAATATTTAGAAATGTTTGATATGGTTTCCTTTTGGCTAAGCTTTTATTATAATTTGTTCAATACAAGTAGTCCTTGACTTACAGCTGTTTAACAATAGTTTAAATTACAACAACCTCGGAAAAAGTGACTTATGACCCATCCTCAAAGTTGTGACCTTCACATCACCCCTATGGTGGTTGGCAACAGATCGCATTTGCAAAAGCTGCAGCAACTTGATGTTACATGATCATGATTTGTAACCTTCCCAACTGTTTCCAACAAGCAAAGTCAATTGGAGAAGCTGGATTCACTCAACAATGATATGATTTACTTAATGATCACAGTGATTAGTTTAAGAATATAGTAAAAATGGTCATAAAATCAGATCCAGTCATGTAAAGACTCATCAATCAAGTCAGGTAGTGACCAAAATTCCAGTCTCAATTGTGCTTGTAAATCAAAGGTTGCCTGTATTGATGACCAATAGTCATTAAAAACAGTTTAATAGAACTTACTAATAAACATGCTACATTTGAAAGAATTGGGGGAGGTTGATAAAACTGATAGCCATACAAACTGAGTTACACAACATATTTCCACAATACCATAAAAAGTAAAATAAATTGAAACTCAGCTTGTTATGTAGATGCATATATTAAAATAACCAGGTAAAATTAAACTTAGTTTCTTATCTAGATCCATATAATTAAAATAACTTTTTAACAATGCTGGAAATGTGCAAAAAGGTTTTACACCTTCAATAGGAATCTGGATTGGTAGGAAGGACTGTAGAAAAGGAGCTCGAGTAAACTTTAAACTCTCATGTAGGGATATATTGCTTGTGTGTCCCTGGCAGATGTGAAAAGCAGATGAAATGGGCAAGGGAGAATCAAATATCCCATCACTGCAGGTTTGCTGAGGAGAGAGAGAACTGAAAAGATCTCACATCTGGCAATCATTTGTCAACAGCTAGAAAAAGAGCGGCAGGAAACTTTTTGGCTCTCGTGGAAGATGAAAAAACAAAAGCTATGCATCACACATACATATCGCACTGATACAATAACTGTACTTCCCAACTTGAAAAAAAATATGAAATATACTCCACATTCAACATGCGATTCCTTGGTTATTGGTTTTTAAATGCAGTCACTTGACTTGTTAAAATTTCAGAGTATATATACTTGTTCTTCTCCCAAGAAATCTTAGGGCCAATGTTTGAAAATCAGAATCATTCAACTGCCTGGTACTTTGGGCAGAGAATCTGGTGATTCAATCAATAAACAGAATTTAAATGAGAAACAGTATCTAAGGCAGTAATCTTCTGAACAAGTTTCAAATTTTAAAAGAGGAGATGAAAGGGAATTAGAGACGTTGATACTACCACATTTTAGAGATCAGTAGTATCTAGGAATCAGCTAATCCTAAGGAAAGAGAGGAGTTTTTTTTCCCAGGAGAAATAAGAATTCTGACAGAAATTCCATTGGGAGTGAATTTAGATGTTGCACTCTCAACGGGATCTGCAGCAATACAAACCTTCTTTTGGATTGTTTTTAGGATAAAGATTTTACACTAAATAAATAAAACTAAACATTTATTTAAGCATTCTTTATTTTTTGCCCAAGCAAAAATCCACAAAAAATATTTCAATAGAAAGCACTTTACTGAAATATGCAAACACATACACACACGCAGTAATCTCTTATGTTTTAAAATCTTCTTTAAACATTTGGGAAATCCATAAGTTATCAACAGATACATACAAAATCCGTCTACATTATGAGACACTTGTTATATACTTTGCTAGAATTAAAAAAAACACTACAATACAAAAAAGTCAGTTCCAGATGATGCCTTACTAATTCCAAAATGGATTTTTACACATTCATACTTTGTTTCTCTGTTCCCTTTGAAATTTCTGGGAGAAAAAGGGTATAATATAGTAAGTGTTTGTTCAATATGTATGGCTGCTCATTATATCTAAAAACAGCAGTTTCTACATTGAGTATAAAGTATGTATGCACACTTATAGTTGAGAACGATTTTTAATTTTCAGTAAGTATTTCTATGCTTTCTTTATACTTACAAAATTTGCATACAAAAATTCCTAATATATTGTTTTCTCATTCTTAGCGTGGACAATATAAAGATTACATTCACTCACAATGATTACGTGGAAAGTTAAGCAATCTTAAGAGAATATTACCTGTGGTTAATTTTGTGAAAGACATACTTTGACTGTTGAATTAGCTGGCAAACTATATTATGGAGAATATATTTTCCAAATAATTACTGTGAAAATTCCATTACAGTCAGAATAGTTAAATAATTACAGGAAGCTGCAGCTCTGCTAAATGTTAATGGATATTTGTATTTCTACTCCAGTATATCTAAGGGAAAATAATAGGCAATACCAGGACCGTAACTGCCTAACTTAGAAAAATCATAATATATTTCATACAACTATCACAGTATTGCTGAATCATCCCTTTTTTCAATAAGTGATCTAAACACTCCTGTGGTACAATCTATCAAATTAAACTAAAAGTTAATATTATTCACTAAGCAAATAAGGAGACTTAGTTGTAAGAGACTGAATATAAGTAAGAAAGAGGAAACTATTCTATGACCAAAAATTATTCTTACAGCCATAGTGATCTTTTTAGATTTGAAAATGCAATGTTTCCATTGATCTTGCAAAATTTGGTAAAGACTTTGTAAACTTAAACAACCACTGATTGATTGTACCAGATTCTGATTTGGAACAGCTATGTTTGTGCTGAACAAATATTGAAATAAAACTGGTAAAAACAGTTATATCATCAAACATATGTGGTTGGGAAGAACAAGAATTACTCATGTAATTTCTGAAATTAAATCCTGAGATCATCTCCATTTTCTTTAAAATCGCAAGGTTCAAGAACAATTAATTGCATGTTGGTGAGCTTGTACAATGTATCTGCTACATTCACACTTTACATTTTTGAGTGAGCATTTTAAATTGTTTTGTTTAGTGTTAAATTCTGATTGTTAAATATTATTTAAGAAATTAATTTAAATCTTAACTACTTTCCAGTACTAACAAAATAACAACTTTAAGCATAAGAAAAACTTAACACTCTTTGATTTTACAGAAAAAAATTAGAAGGTAATGGTCAATGATATATTTGAATATGTTAATTAATTAAATTTTGCAGTTCAATTCAAAAAGGAATTTTGGTGATCTTCTACCATTCTAATATCACTGAAACCAAATGGCGTAGAATACTAGTAAGCAACAAATTTCTTGGGCCACAGTCACAAATGTTTATTCACACAAACCAAAGTCTTCATACAAATGGCTACCAGATTTGTTTTGCTAGGATATAAGCAACTATTTATATAAACAAATTATTTACTGCACTGCAGTGCATATGCAACTATTTAAAGCACTATAAATTATGCAATAGTCTTGCTCCACTTATAGGTAATCTTCAATTTACAACCACAATTGGGACCAGAACCAGAATTTCCACAGCTAAGCAAGGCAGCTGTTAAGTGAGTCACATCTGATTTTATCAACCTTTTTTATAATGGTTAATAAGCAAATCACTGCAGTTGTTACGTGAATCCTGTAGTCTATAAGCAAATCCAGCTTCCCCCATTGAGTTTGCTTGTCAAAGTTGCAAATGTTGATCACATGACTCCAGGACACTGCAACCATTGTAAATACATGCTGATTGCCAAGTGCCTGAATTTTGACCATGGGAATGCTATGACAGTGGTAAGTTGAAGGATCAGTCATAAGTCACTTTTTTAAGTGCCACTGTAACTTCGAATGGTTACTAAATGAATGAGGACTACCTTTAATTCCATGAATGGGTAATCTTTGAGAGAGAATAAAGGGCTCAATGCCATTTTAAGACAGGCTTATATTAACAAATTGATCAAAGGTAGAAGGGTAGGTGTGGCTATATTGTTCACTGCATCCTTCTATGAGGATGAGGGATAACCAAATCTCTACTAGGATTCTGACTTCCCATAATTCTCAACCAGAATAAATGGGGATTTTAACTCCAAGTTCTTAATCCAGAAGACATCATGTTGTGGAAGTATATTTGAAGGTATATTCCTTTTTATTGCAACTGGCCATCTCTAAGACCATGCTGACCTTTACAATATAATGCTGACCTTCCAGGATCACATGTGGCATCCAGAAACCGTATTTATATCATTTTAATATGACAAATTAGGAATCAATACATACTGGTTAATAGCATATGAACTCTCTTCAATGGTTAAAAAATGAACAGATCAATAAAATGAAATGTAGTTTTTGTCCTAGCCCTATCCGTTACTTTTTGGAGTCTGGATCCAGCACACCGGCCAAGCAGAGGCCTTGCCTGGGAAATGTTGTATATCCTAGTTTTACTGGTTGTTGCGAGAACTCTAATAAAATGGAAATGCATTCTACATAGTGACTTTGTAATGTCGACCATGTAATTAAGATACAGACATAGTTCAGGCATGCACCGTGATTTAATATTACCCACAGTTAATGTGAAAATTCCCTGTACAATATGTTGGGCCACACTGACAGCAATATAGCACATTACTAGTTGAACACTGAGGACCTGATGAAAGCTGGTATTAATATTTAAAAAATGAAAATATAATGAACTACAGAAGTTATAATGGTAATGAGATGTAAGGAAGGAAAAAAATGAGAGAAAGTATTGCATCAGGACTAAGGGCTGAGACCAAGAAATCCCCAAAATCTGAACTTAATTGCAAAGCTACAAGTATTCAAAAAGGTGGTTGAAAAGGGTTTCACTACTGGGTGAGATCTGTTTCCCTTCTGCTTTTGTTCCTATACACAAAACAATTATTTTATACTTTGATTTTATGTTTTTGAGTCTTTTATTTACTACCTGAGAAGATGGGAATTGTAACTTCATAACCTTAAAAGGATAATAAAGAAAACTTTATTTTTAGTTTAATCCTGAGGGAAAATGTGTCAAACTGAGCAAGACTGATATGAAAACCCAAGAAAGGTTGGATCTGATAAATACTTGGAAAGGAGACCACCAGGAAATAGAAGAGCTATAGACTAGCCTGTGGTATCCTCGGAATATCCTGGGAGCAAGCCAATGCAAGCTACTCCATGACATAGTCAAGGAACTAATCAGCTTGTTCCAAAGGCAAGTTTATTTTTAAACTTCAAATATAATACATGTGCAGCTTTAACCCTCTTTTGCATATTCTTCCATAAGAGAATGAAAAAGAATTCTAATAACTAAGTGGGATAGGACAAACCAAAGCACTCATGCCCCCCCCATCTCTCCTGACTGAAATCTTTTTGTAGCTGCAACTGCCAATTTTCTGGAAGACCATGTTTCTATTAAGCCCAGTGACCACAGAAATCAGAACAATCAGTTCTCTTACAATAATAAGGGCCTTTTTGGGAAATCTGTCCCACATTACTTATAATTAAGCTTTCCCGGACAATCTTACTGGGCTGCAATTCTCCAGCACCCTTCCAAGTAGGCAGCTTTTCTCTTAAGGCTTCCAGTGGCAGTACTTCTACTTCTACCACATCAAATGGTTTACTGGGAAGATCTAGACCAAGGGTATCCAAGCTTGGCCACTTTAAACCTATGTTGGCTGAGGAATTCTGGGAGTTGAAGTCCAGACATCTTAAAGTTGTCAAGGTTGGACACCCGTGGTCTAAGCAGTTTCTTCTAACATCTAGCAAGAAGTCTTCTCCCTTAATATCTGCTCTTTAGGATATTCAAAGTTTCCTAAAGGGGAGCTTTGCAATGCACGGCATGTACGAAACACAGTATTTCCAACTTTTTAAAGCAACTGCATCTTTCATTTGGCTCACAAGTTTCACCTGAGCAGTCCTTGGTTGCATATGTACTGTGTTTGGAATGTACAGCCATTCCATTTTGTGGTTGAAAAAGTAAAGCAAAATGATTAGGAATGTCTTCTGAAGCAATTTTGCCAAAGATGTGTGATTACTAGTTCAATCAATCAATGGATTTGAATGCTTTGTATCATCCTATTCTTTGCAATTTCCTTCTTTTAGGACAGAATCCTGCTTTGCCTCACAAAGCAAATTTAATTAAGCTTGAGAGTCATCTGAATGTGATATCAAAGCCCTATAATTTAGGCAAGAACACTAGAGAAAATTAGAGAAATCAAGAGAAATATTCCTTTATCTGACCTGCAGATTTTTACCTATTAATATTAGCAACAGTATTCTCATAAGAGTAAACTTTATTGCCAAACTAATAACTCCTTGTGTGGTATTCTTGCAAAACCTGCAGATATCTTTCCACACTAGATGTATTTCCTATCCCAGCTTTATTCAATTATCTGCTGTTACTCATATCTCTCTTTCGACAACACACTTTGTCTTTGAAGAAAACAAACAATATCCACCCATAGAGAAAACACTACAAATTGCTTGAACTTTGAAGATTCAGATTACAGAATTAGCTGTGTCACATAATTGGCACCTAAGCTGTCATTGAATTTTAAGAGTGTTTAAAACACTAGAAAACCTTGGAAAACTCATTGGTGTTACCTTCTCTGCTTCTTTGGGAAGGATCAGGGTTCTTTTCTTCACTGCTTCAGTTCTGCCTTTGATTAATTCTAATTAAGATTCTGTTTTGACAGAGGTGGAGTGAAGAAATGTGTCAAGTGCTTGGTTGACCATAACATAAGCAGCAATGTCACAATGTGACCATTCTTTATCCATCTCCTAGAAACATAATTTTCTGTGGTAGCTCATCCAGAATCTCTGGGGGCTTTTAAAGTGGGCTAGAATTCTTTGGGGAAAGGACTATTAGCATTTGGTGGTATCTGTCATATCAGTACAGTATCACAGTCCAATACAATTATACTTATTTTCAATCCCTTCTTTTTATCATTGCACTGTAGATTTTATACTATCATAGCTTATTTATTTATATTGTTCCTTTATTAGTTTTATAAATAACTCAAAATGGCAAATGTACCTTATATTCTTCCTCCTTCTGTTTTCCCCACAACAATAATCCTATGAGGTGTGTTGGACTAAGAGATATTGACTGGCCCAAAATCACCCAGTTGGCTTTGATGTCTAAGCTGGCTGGCTATGAATGTTCATGTTTGAAGTTTCAAATGTTATAAATGCTTAAGATTTGCAAAAACTGCAGATGTTGATATTTGTCTTAGTTTCAATTAATGGCTATCCTGGCAAGACATAAACTACATGACAGCTTCTATAGTTTTATAGTTACAACTTCTCTTTCTTTATAATGAGATATTATTATTATCTTAAAAAAATACAGTCCTGGGTAGAAACACTCTTAAAACTCATCCTCTCTAATCTCTCCATGTTCAACAAATAAAAGGCAATTCAAAATGAAACTTATAATCATTCTACCATTATATGCTTTCATTCAAGTGCTTGAAATACTGTACTATTCTACAAAGTTTACATTAGACAGAGATTTCAGACATTTGGCCCATCAGACATAGATATGTGACGCTAAAGAATATTTTGATAAATCCTAACCAGTACTAATTTTTATGTCATGTAACAGAAAAACAGTATCAGGACTGACGTTTTTGAGCTTTAAAAATTGGGTGATTTTT
>JANHZU010008245.1:11035-22980 GCA_032468055.1 Acrochordus granulatus
TGCTGGGAAGGATTGAAGGGAAGAGGAGAAGGGGACGGCAGAGGATGAGATGGATAGATAGCATAGTCAGTGTGAGCCCCAGTGGGCTTGGGAAGACTCCGGGAGGCAGACCAGGGCCTGGTGTAATGCAGTCCATGGGGTCGCAAAGAGTCGGATATGACTGCACGACTGAACAACAACAACAAAAAAAAGCATGTTAATGTCTGGCAGTCTGCTAAGACAGAAAGTTTAAATTCCTGTCATCTCTCACCAGCTAATTTGAACTGAAGAAGCTTCCTGGATGGGAAGCAAAATGTTTTCAAAACAGAAAAATGGAAAAAGTCCAGTTCCTTTTTGAGAAAGCTTTCTTCCAATGTGCAGGATCAGGAATGCCCCCTGAAAATGAATGACTGTTTCCCAAACTCTATAATATCTTTCCTATGAATGCTGTAACAGCCCAATGTGGATAATACCTGTAAACAGAATCTTGTTGGTTCAAAATCCAGCAGAATTTTTGTTCTTATTGTTGTTACTATTTTCCCCCTAGCTTCCTAATTTTCCTAAAAGTGCAGTGTTTCATCATTTTTTTCAGTCATCTAATGCAGAAAAATACCACCCGCAACTCCCAAATAGCCTAGTTTGAAGAAGCAGTGGAACTAGAGATCAAATTGCCAATATTCACTTGGTCATGGAGAAAGCAAGGGATTCCAGAAAAGCATCTACTTCTGCTTCATTAACTACGCTAAAGCTTTTGATTGTGTGGATCACAACAAACTATGGCAAATTCTTAAAGAGACAGGAATACCAGACCTGTCTCCTGAGAAACCTGTATGCAGGTCAAAAAACAACAGAACCAGACGTGGAACAATAGATTGATTCAAAATTGGAAAAGGAGTACAACAAGGCCATATTTTGTCACCCTGCTTATTTAACTTATATGCAGAGTACATCATGCAAAATGACAGGCTGGATGAATCACAAGATGGAATTAAGATTGCCGGGAGAAATATCAACAACCTCAGATATGCAGATGATACCACTCTAATGGCAGAAAGTGAAGAGGAGCTAAAGAGCTTCTTGATGAGGGTGAAAGAGGAGAGTGCAAAAGCTGGCTTGAATCTCAATATTAAAAAAACTAAGATTTTTTAGTTTTTTTAGCATCCGGTCCCATCACTTCCTGGCAAATAGAAGGGAAGAAATGGAAGCAGTGGCAGATCTTACCTTCTTGGGCTCCAAGTTCACTGCAGATGGTGACTGCAGTCATGAAATTAAAAGCCACTTGCACCTTGGGAAGAAAGTTGTGGCACGACCTAGACAGCATATTTGAAAGCAGAGACATCACCTTGTCAACAAAAGTCCATACAGTCAAAGCTATGGTTTTGTAATGTAATGGCTATGAGAGTTGGACCATAAGGAAGGCTGGGCTCCAAAGAAGTGATGTCTTTGAATTGTGGTGCTGGAGAAGACTCTTGAGACTCCCTTGGACTGCAAGGAGATCAAACCAGTCAGTCCTAAAGGAAGTCAACCCTGACTATTCATTGGAAGGATAGATACTGAAGCTGAAGCTTCATTATGGCCACATAATGAGAAGAGAGGACTAATTGGAAAAGACGGTGATGCTGGGAAAGATTGAAGCAAAAGGAGAAGGGGATGACAGAGGATGAGATGGTTAGACAGCATTGTTGGTGTGGTGGGCATGGGTTTGGGCAAGCTCCAGGAGAGAGTGAAGGACAGGAAGGCCTGGTGTGCTGTAGTCCATAGGGTTGCAGAGAATCAGACATGACTAAGCGACTGAACAACAATAATAAAATTTGGGAGCTAAGGATGAGTGACTGAAAAAATGATGAAAAATGCACTGTTGAAATTATAAAAACAAAACATTAATTTTAAAAAGACTAAATGAAACAGTAAATGGTGTCGTAAGCTGCTCATGGAAGTTCCCAAATTTTAGTGATTGTATTAAATAGTTTCATTTTCTGCACACTAGGAGGCAATATTTATGAAATATCACAATGCATTGGAAGGGTAGAGTTTGTTTAAGTATACTTTCTTCAGTTTCACAAACCTATTAGGTTAATGTGCAACTGGCAATCTTCACACAGATTTTCAGTAGATTGTGCTACATCCTTTCTTGCTTTAAACATTCTACCATCAAACCGGTTCCAAAGAAACCCTCCATCAGCGGGCTGAATGACTACAGACCTTTCATTTTAAGATCCATAGTCATGAACACCTTTGAGAGGTGGTGCTGGCTCATCTGAAAGCCATCACAGATCCGTTATTGGACCCTCTGCAGTTTGCCTATCAGGCAAACAGGTCAGCAGATGATGCTGTCAATGTGATACTGCATTAAATCCTGCATCATCTGGACTGCCCAAGGACCTATGCATGGGTCCTTTTTGTGGACTTCAGCTAAGCATTTAACAACATCATCCCAGCCATTCTTCACTATAAACTGACTCAGCTCACTGTGCCTCCCCATACCTGTAAGTGGATAAGCAGCTTTATGACAAACAGGAAAGAACAGCTGAGGCTAAGGAAAGTACATCCAGTTCTCCGACAATCCGTATTGGCACACCTCAGGGCTGTGTGCTCTCTCCATTACTTTTTTCCCTCTATACTAATGACTGCACTTCTGGGGACCCGTCTGTCAAAATTCTGAAGTTTGAGGATGATACGATAGCCGTTGGACTCATTAGATAATGATGACCCTGCATACAGATGGGAAGTTGAATATGCGGCCCTCAGGTACAGTCAAAACAATGTAGAGCTGAATATGCTCAAAACTGTGGAGGTAACAGTGGATTTTAGGAAGAGTCCTGCTGCTTTGCCCCTTCATACCATACTATACTGTCAGAACAGAAATATTTCTCACAAAGTTATCTCAGTCTCACCAATGTTACCTCAGTGGGTGAGCTCAGTGCCAGAGGTCATTGTGTCCTCTTGCAACAACTTTTATACCAACACTCTGTGGAAAAATTAAGCTAAAACAACCCTGGGTAGGTTGTATGATACAGCTGTTTGCGCAATCAGAAAATGGTACCAATTAAAAAGTTCTTTATATTCCATATTTAAAGAGGATGTATTTTGATCTTTCATCTTGCTTCAGACTCATGCCAAGTTCATATCCCACTCCACATGTCCCCAAAAGACATTTTTTTTCCTGAATAAAATCTATTTTATACCTGCAAGTCTGTTCTGGACACAAAAGTTCTTTCTAAACATATTTTGGACAGTAGAGAGATAGTCCAGCTAAAGAAAATGCCAAACTGAATCTTAAGAAAAAAGAAATCTTGAATTGTATTCCTTCCTATGAATTCCAGGCCCTCGTTAGCTTAAATATTCCTCAGAGGCTGTAGAGTATTATCCTGCAGCTCTCTGCAGCTCTGCTGACTGCAGGGACCCTAACTGACACAATAATTTCATGCGTCAGCATTCTAAATAGAAATGAATAAAAATCAGGGCAGCTGCGGTGGTGGAACTTGCAGCTCTAACCTGCTTTACATTTCTCTGTAGACTAATCTATAAAATGGTGAGTATATCTGTAAGGAAGCATGGCTCTGCTTTCTGCATCTCAGATCAGTTGAAGGCCTTGCACTTGCATACTAAATTAAGGTGCAAAAACAGTCACAAGATGTGAAACAATATTTATATTCTGTGTCTTACAGTATGTTGTTTAAAGGATACAAACAGAATAGTTTTGAATACTTAAACTGAAGTCCACTTAACCCTTAAGAATCATGATCTTTACTCGTTTTTTTTTGTTTTGGAAATGACTATTACTCTCTTAATGGGCAGAGTTACTCAACTGTATATTTCATGTGATAGTCAATTGTGCAGCTAACAAAGAAGACAATCCTAATAAGATCTTTTTTAATTATTTGTGTCTGCAATTTTACAAGCACAAAGCAATGAAGCATTAAGAGAAGGATGGAATTCTAACTTAAAATTTCCTAGATGTCATCAGCTTCTTTGCATTGTGATGTTTTTTGCAGTGAAGAAGATTCTTGACTATAAAGATGAAGAGTCTACTTTTTCTGGTGATTTTTTTCTGCTGGGCTGAGCATCATGCTGCTAACTTCACTCTGGAGCAGGACAGAATAATTCGCATCCAAGGTGAGTAAAAGAAATGCAATGAACAATTGTGATACTAGATTAAAAAGGTTAACATTTGCTACAGTTACAAAACAGATTAGGTAACTTCGTTGCAGAGTTACATTTTTATACTGCAGTGCTTTTAGATTAGAACTGCAGTCTGTAATTCAGCATCCCACCTTTCTGTGATTTTTGCAAAAGAAGCAAGGGTTACTAAAATCAAATTGCAAGCGTGTGAAATACAGCAAGTAAGCAGTTAGGTTATTCAATAGCTATCTGCCTACTCTAGAATAAAAGTGATCTAAAACCCTTCACAAATACACTTCTGTACACAGAAATATGATAATGATGGATTATTAAAACACAATGATGCACAAAAAAGTGATCAGCAGCAACTTAGACAACATAAAAAGTAGCTTACCTCCCTAGATAGATGCCTCCCCATTGCTTTAATTTTTATGAAGTGCTACTTCTTAATGTAATTATGCACATCCATTCAAATCCTAAAGCTTATGATTGGCTGTGGAAAGCTGTGAGGCTATAGTGGAATGCATCTGTTTTTCAGTTCTTGCTTCAGCAATTGAGGATCATCCTGTATGAAGCAAGCCAGTACAGTTATTTATGCAAAAGTGATAGGCAGGATAAATGTCATATGGCTTCTCTGCTTTGTGTATTTTACATTTTAAAAATTTAAACTATACAGCCCATGGATAAACTCTGAAGTTTCAGTGCAACGTAATGAATAGTGACCTCATTACAAGCATATGCTGTGTTGCATGTTGATGTCTAAAAGGAAATGTTGAGCCTTAGAACAGTTTTCTAAGAGACCAGTAATCTCCAGGAACCAGATCTAGGTCAAAACAGAATGGAAAATAGTAAGGTGTGGATTAAAAATGGGTCTCTATGATTTAGATTATTTCTGTTTTTGTAGTTATTATTAAGCTGATAATACTCTTTTGGACCATAATGTGAAAATTTCTTGTCAACTTTATATGGGAATGTAAAATTTATTTAAATATCACATTTTTAGAATTTAACTCTGAAAATATATAAGTTGTTTCTCATGGCAAAAAAATGTGGAAATATTTTATTTAATGTTCTAGAGGATTCTTGATTGAATAAGCATTTAGAAGGATTTTGTCATGTTTAATAGCATCAACAACATAAGGGTACAAAAAAAGTTTCATGAGAAATAGTAAAGTTTTTTCTGGTGATTTTCCTAAACTGAAAATGTGGCTTCCAAATACTTAAGGATGTTCACATTGAATCAATAAAATATGACTCCAAAGACATGGCTAGAAGTACTGTACTGTTTTGAAGAAAGGTAGATTAGGGTTATGATGGTGCTGATGATGATAGGTAGTTGTTAAAGAAAAAAGCTTCCTAGAATAGTTTAACAATTGGTTCAATTTCTGGGAAGTGTTTTGATTTTCAGTTGACATTGTTTGGTGATGCTTCAATCTAGATTTCCTACACTGAACAAATATTAGATAACCTTCAGGATGCCAGCCAACACTTTAACACTGTTGAAAAAGCCTATGCATTTTGAGTACAACTGGTATTTTGTCCACTTTAGGATCCGGCACAAGATTACCTGTTCAAAAACTGGAATTTTTTTAGTCATAAGCATATATTCTGAACAGGGATTCTCATCTTGAATAATTATTACAGCACCTTCCTCAACTTGTGACCTACTGATAGACTGAATTCAACTTCCTGGTGCAAGTGGGCTACCAAATCTTACCACCTTTTTTGAACATGAATCTGTTTTTATCCTCTTCTATTTATAGTTGCAGTTACTGATACAATTAATTTAATTTGAACTAAGCTCATCTGAATTCTACATCAGCAAATAATGAGAAGGTATTTATGGCAATAAACTTTAAAATAGTAATCTATGAAAATTATTTTGAGAACATGTTGCAGATGGAGGCATAAAATTTTGGCATTCTGTTTTTCTCTCTTGGAACAGAAATGAACAATCAAACTGAAAGAGACAAATCAAACAAAATGACTCATGATTATGCAGCTAATACCAAAGGATTTTTAGTTACAAAGTAACTAAACAAAATAAAATGCAACTTTTATAGCCAGAGCAACAGGCGTCTCCAAAAAAATCAGTACTGTACCTTGTATTTTACTTTAGAGCATAAATTACTTAAGATGACACAGTTCTGCAGAAGCCAAAATAAACAAAATCCAAGGATTCGTCTTTAGCTAATATATATGTACATCAAACACAAGAAAACAAGTATCAACACTATAAATTTGTTTGTTGTGTTTATCAAATGATTTTTTCTTATTTGTTAAAATACAAAATTTCCATGAGAGCAAATTTATCACATACTAAAAATCCATTAGAAAAAGGAATAAACTGCAGTCTTTTCCATACTGACTTTAAAATTATGGTCCTCTGACTATCATGAGATTTAGTTCCTTGTGTGTTAATGAATTACAAGTTAAACATGAACCAACAGGATAATCCAGCTTTTAAAAAGCAAAATGCAGTTCTTGGCTGTATCAACAGAAATATAGCATCAAAAACAAGAAAAATCATAATTTGTTTCTGTACTATGTTGGTCAGAACATAACTGGAATATGATAAGAACAACTTAGATAATAAGGAGTATGGAAAGAAAAATTAAAGAGGAGTGGTTGAAGATGTTAAATATGTTTTACCTGGAGAAGAGAAGATTTCTAAGAGAAGTGAACGCTAATTTCAAGTAGCTGAGAACTGTCACATAGAAAATGGGCAGAATTTATCAGAGCTGTTCATAAAACAAGACAAGACAGAATTGATCAAGCTGTTCATAAAACAAGACAAAAATTTTAAAATAATAAAAGAGAAGATTTTGTTTTTTAATTGTTAAGACTGTTCAGCAGTGGAATAGATGACTTCTTTCATTGTTTTTGTTTAAATACTATAAGGCCACTTCTCAAAAGCACTTGAATAGAATATTCCTGCACTGGGCTAAAGATTGGACAAAATAATTCTTAAGGTGCCTTTCAGGCCTTTCATTCTGTAATTCTATAAAATATGCACAAAATATATGTGTAGATATTCCCCAAGTGTGCATTTGTTTTTCCTCCATTACAAAATTGCATTTTTCACTTGTTGTTCAATCACTCAGTCATATCTAACTCTTCACGACCCCATGGGCTGCAGTATGCCATGCCTGTCTGTCCCAGAGTCCACCCAAATCCATGCTATCTAGCCATCTCATCCTGTTATCTCCTTCTCCTTTTGCCTTCTCCCTTCCTGTTATCTCCCTTCTCCTTTTGCCTTCAATCTTTCCCAGCATCATGGTCTTTTCCAATAAGTCCTATCTTCATATGATATGGCCAAAGCTTAAACTTCAGTATTTGTCCTTCCGATGAATAGTCAGGGTTGATTTCCTTTAGGACTGACTGGTTTGATCTCCTTGCAGTCCAAGAGACTCTG
Organism: Acrochordus granulatus; assembly: GCA_032468055.1. Lineage (NCBI taxonomy): Eukaryota > Metazoa > Chordata > Lepidosauria > Squamata > Acrochordidae > Acrochordus > Acrochordus granulatus. The sequence continues at coordinate 18,552 of JANHZU010008245.1, forward strand.
AAGAGTCTTCTCTAGCACCACAAACTAAAGGCACCAATTTTTTGGTGCTTAGCCTTCCTTATGATCCAACTCTTACATTACTACTGGGAAAACTTAGCTTTGACTATATGAGCCTTTGTTGGCAAGGTGATGTCTCTACTTTTTAATATGCTGTCTACATTTGCCATAGCTTTCCTCCCAAAGAGCAGGTGTATTTTGATTTCATGGCTGCAGTCACTATCTGCAGTGATCTTGGAGCCCAAGAAGGTAAAATCTGCCACTGCTTTCATTTCTTCCCTTTCTGTTTGCCAGGAAGTGATGGGACCAGACGTCATGATCTTAGTTTTTTTTTTATGTTGAGTTTCTAGCCAGTTTTTGCACTCTCCTCTTTCACCCTCATCAAGAGGCTCTTTCATTCCCCTTCACTTTCTGCCATTAGAGTGGTTGTTTATGTTTCTCCCAGCAACTTAATTCCAGCTTGTGATTCATCCAGCCTGGTATTTTGCATGATGCACTCTGCACATAAGTTGAATAAACAGGGTGACAATACACAGCCTTGTCGTACTTCTTTCCCAATTTTGAACCAATCTGTTGTTCGATGTCCATTCTAACTGTTGCCTCTTGACCAGCATGAGATTTCTCGAGAGAGAGGTAAGGTCTAGTATTCCCATCTCTTTAAGAATTTGCCACGGTTTGTTGTGATCCACACAATCAAAGGCTTTAGCGCAGTCAATGCAGTAAAAGTAGATGTTTTTCTGGAACTCCCTTGCTTTCTCCATGATACAACAAATGTTGGCAATTTTACTTCTACCTCTTCTATCTCTTTGAAAACCATCTTGTACTTCTTATAGTTCGTAATTCACATACTGCTGAAACCTAGCTTTTTGTATTTTGAGGATAACCTTGCAAATGAGTGCAATTGTACAATAATTGGAACATCCTTTGGCATTGCCTTTTTTTGGAATTGGAACATAAACTGACCTTTTCCAATCTTGTGGCCACTGTTGAGTTTTCCAAATTTGCTGGCAAATTGAATGCAGCACTTTAATAGAATAATCTTTTAGGATTTTAAATAATTCAGCTGGAATATCATCACCTCCACTAGCTTTGTTGTTAATAATGCTTCCTAAGCCCCACTTGACTTCACTTTCCAAGACATCTGGCTCTAGATCAGCGATCACACCATCATGGTTATCAGGGATATTTAGATCTTTCTTGTATAGGTCCTCTATGTATTCTTGACACCTCTTCTTAATTGCTTCTTCTTCTGTTAGATCCCTACCATTTTTGTCCTTTATCATGCCCATTTTTCTGTGAAAGTTTCCCTTGATATTTCCAATTTTCTTGAAGAGATCTCTAGTCTTCACTCTGTTGTTTTCCTCTATTTCTTTGCATTGTTCATTTAAGAAAGCCTTATGTCTCCTTGCTGTTCTCGGGAAATATGCATTTAGTTGGGTATATCTTTCCCTTTCTCCCTTGCCTTTCACTTTCCTTCTTTCCTCAACTATTTGTAAAGCTTCATCAGAGAACCATTTTACTTTCTTGCATTTTTTTGGGGGGGATGGTTTTAGTAGCTACCTCCTGTACAATATTATGCAACTCCGTCCATACTTCTTCAGGCACTCTGTCTACCAGATGTAATCCCTTAAATCTATTCCTCACCTTCACTGTATATTCATAAGGGATATCACTGAGGTGATACCTGAATGGCCTAGTGGTTATCTGTACATTCTTCAATTTCACCCTAAATTTTGCAATAGGAAGCTCATGATCTGAACCATTGTCATCTCCAGGTCTTGTTTTTACTGACTGTATCTTTATATCTTTTTCTCCATCTTTGGCTGCAAAAAATCAGTCTGATTTTGGTGTTGACCATTTGGTGATATCCATGTGTAGACTCACCTCTTGGGTTGTTGGAAAAGTATTTTTGTTATAACAGCATATTCTCTTGACAAAGTTTTGTTAGCCTTTTCCTTCCTTCATTTTGTACTCCAAGGCCAAACTTCCCTTTTATTCTGATTATCTTTTGACTTCCTATTCTAGCATTCCAATCCCCTATAATCAGAAGGACATATTTTTTTTGGTGTGAGTTCTAGAAGGTGTTGTAGGCCTTCATAGAACAAGTCAACTTCTTCCTCTTCGGCATGAGTGGTTGGGACATAGACTTGGATTAATATGATGTTGATTGGTTTGTCTTGGATTCAAACTGAGATCATTCTATTGTTTTTGACAGTGTACCCTAGTCCTGCTTTTCTTACTCTTTTATTGACGATAATGGCTATTCCATTTCCTCTAAGGGATTCTTGTCCACAGTAGTAGATATAAGGGTGATGTGAATTAAATTCTCCCATTCCTGTCCATTTTAGTTCACTGATTCCCAAGATGTCAATGTTCAATCTTGCCATCTTATGTTTGACCACAACCAGGTTACCTTGATTTATAGATCTTACATTCCAAGTTCCCATGCAATATTGTTCTTTACAGCATTGGAGTTTCCTTTCAGCTTCAGACACATCCACATTTGAGCATCCTTTTGGCTTTGGCCCAGCCACTTCACTCTTTCTAGAACTATTTGTAATTCCCCTCTGTTCTTCCCCCATATCTTATTGGACACCTTTTGACCTGAGGGACTTATCTTCCAGCATCATATCTTTTAGCCTAGTGTTACTGTCCTTGGGTTTTCTTGGCAAGGATACTGGAGTGGGTTGCCATTTCCTTCTCCAGAGTCCTGTTGCTCATTTTTCTCTAGATATCCAGAAACTCCAACATCTAGCACGGTCCTTGTTGACCTGGATGATGACCAAGCCAGTATGGATTTCTGTAAATTACATCTCATTATATTTTTGATGGGAGGGAGACACTTTTTGTCTGGCTCTTCTGATGAGATCTGTCCAGTATGATTGAACCTCTGGCATAGCTCTCATCTTCTTCAAAGCATACAAGCCCCATAATCAAACCAAGGTGGTGCCTCACTGGGAGGCATTTTTCACAAGGTGAGTCTAAAAGGTCCTAAGGTATAGGAATTATATTTGTCAAGAGGCATAACAATTGTAAATAAGTGATGTGTGTGTGTTTGTGTGCAACAGTTATCGTGAAGTGCCCTGTGAGCTGGAAAGAGCACTAGGTGGCACTGTTATTTTAGAAAAGTATGTAAAAAAATAAGTACGTGATATTCATTGGATCCAAAACAAGAAAGGTACTTCTGATCATGGACATACACATTGTTCCTGTCAGCAGCTGCATCTATTCTGGGGTCACATGGTAGCTTTCTGTTCCCATGAAAAAGGTACAACCCAGAAAAATGTATGCCTCTTTTAAAGAATTGCTGGCAAGTATAGCAAAACTCTGATGGAACAAAAACATTTTTATTACTTCAGATCCAAATAGCTGCATATACTTGGTAGAGGAACAGAAATGGATGAAATACTCAGTTTTTCTGCTTCCACACCCTTCCTGACTGCTTGTACATTTATTTATTTATTTATCATATTTCTATGCCACCAATTTCCGGAGACTCTTGGCGGCTTACATAGGTTAAGGATTATACATTTTTTCTTTATTTTACCCTGCCTCCCTCGGCTGGCCTGCGATGTTCATATCTGGGGCGCCCTCCACCCCCGCGACAGGCGGGTTTTTCACACTGACTCTCGATGTTCTGTCTCATTGACTCGCTGCTCTTTCGATTTGCTGGCCAGCAATTTTCCCTCCAAAGGAGGTCCTCATTAATCTACTCCCATTTTCACGTGCTTTCAAACTGCTGGATGGGCAGAAGCTGGAGGCAAGGTGACAAGAGCTCACCCCATCATGCGGAGCTTGCAGATTGAACCTGCCAGAGTGCTGGCCATTTCTGGTCGACATAACTGGCGGCACTAATCCGCTGCGCCACCGCACCTATATATTTGGGAAGGGAAGGAAAGGGAGAAAACAGAAAAGGTTTCTTTAGTGATCATAATTGGGAGTGGCAACTCGATCATTCAGTAAAATGGTCACTAAGTGAAGCCACAACCATGCTTACAACCTGACTTTAACTCTCTTCTGCTTTACAGACTTAAAGTTACTTTTTCATCACTATCATAACTGTGGTCACTAAACAAGGCAGTCACTAAATAAGGACTCCCCACATCATCACAGATTTGTTTATATCAGCTTGTCTCTTGTATGTGTGCATAAGCTTCTAATGACGTGATTTTAAGCCAGTGCAGCAAAACTCCAGTATTTTTTCTGAACTTAGGTTCCACCTCCCCACCACTGTCCCATTGTAAATGACTATTTTTTTCAACCAAAATCAGTTGGAATCCATATCCAGATAAAGATTACATATCTTTATATGATAAAGGTTTCCCCTTTCAATTGTATCTAACTCTAGGGGGCGGTGCTGATCTCTGTTTCATAGCTGAAGAGCCAGAATTGACCAAAGATGCTTGCATGGTCATGTGGCCAACATGACTAT
>JANHZU010008245.1:23080-37915 GCA_032468055.1 Acrochordus granulatus
CTTGACCTCTCAGCAGCCTTTGACACCATCAACTATGGGATCCTTTTGGATTGGCTGTGGGAATTGGGGCTGGGAGGCACAGTTCTGCACTGGTTCGGCTCCTTTCTGCAAGACTGGTCCCAGTTGGTGTTGATAGGGAGTGAAAGGTCCAGCCCTTGGTTGCTTCTTTGTGGCATATCACAGGGCTCAGTCCTTTCTCCACTTCTTTTTAATATCTACATGAATCCACTAGGACAGATCATCCATCACCATGGGATGAGGTTTTCATCAGTACGCTGATGATACTCGGAATTTATATCTCCATCCCAGGTGACTCAGGTGTTGCTGGGACTGCCCTTTTGTGGTGACTGGAGGTGTGAGGGGACAACAGGCTTCAACTGAACCCTGATAAGATCAGTAGCTGTGGATTCAGGGGACCTCAACTCTTGAGGGCTTAACATCCCTCATTCTGGATGGGGTGGCACTGCCCTGGACAGACCTGGTACACAAGTGGGAATTCTTCTGGACTCACAACTCCTTTTCAAAGAGCAGGTGGCAATCATGGCTGGGAGAGCCTTGGCACAACTTCATGTTGTGCACCAGCTGCACTCATACCTGGTCCCTACTCTCAAACCCTAGCCATCTCCCAGCTGGACTGCTGCAACGTGCTCTACATGGGGTTCCCCTTGAAGAGCATCCAAAAGCTGCAGCTGCACAGATGGTTTTTGGGGTTCCCTAGAGTGACCCATGTGACACCGCTCCTCTGGGAGCTGCACTGGCTTCCAGTTTGCTTTCAGATGCAATTCAAGGTGTTGGTTATTACCTATAAAGCCCTTCATGGCATGGCTCCTGGGTATTCGAGGAACCAGTTCACCCCAATGGGTTTTTCCCACCCCACCTGTACTGGCAGTAAAGGTATGCTTTGGATCCCATCAGCCAAGGATTTTTGGCTGGTGGGCTCCAGAAGGGCTTTTTCTGCCTTGGCCCCTGCCCTATTGAACATCGTATTCCCTGAGGCAAAATCAGCCACTACTTTGTTGACTTTCAGAAAGCCTTGAAAACATGCCTGTGTAAGTGGACTTGGTGCCCAGGAATTGGTGTGTCATCCTGGAGATGGCTGGTAGATTGAAGTTCCCACCCCCACTAAAACGTCCTACCATCTTATTTACTTCTTTTATGATGTTATTCATTGTTTTGGTATTTTTATTATTTTATGTTTTATTGTAAACTGCCCAGAGTTGCCGCTGTGAATTGGGTGAGGTATAAATTTAATAAAATAAATAAAATAAAACATTTTCATCTCAGTTCAGAGTTCTTGCAAAATATTTGAAAAAATTGGATCAGGTTGATACCACAGCTGACTGCCTTGTTCAAATCTGGAAATTCCAGTTTTCTGCAAACAGAAATGTATTATATAATATTTATGACTCAGTGAGGTTCTTTGGCCTTGGCGATTGTTTAACAGATAATTTTAAAACAAGCTATTAGCACATGTTGATGTGACTGAGAATCAGTGGCAAAAATGAATCATAAGCAAAAGGATTATAAACTTTAAGAGAATGAAGAAATAGTTTTTCAGAATAATAATTTAACAAAATAGTTCTCTGTATCTTTTCCCCAGTATATGGCAGTTTGGTATCGTGGTTAAAACATCAGGCTAGAAACCAGGAGACTGTGAGTTCTACTTCCTCCTCAGGTAAAAGCCAACTGATAACTTTGGACCAGTCACTCTCTCTCAGCCATATGAAGGAGACAGTAGCATTTCTGAAAGCCTTTCCAAGAAAGCTACAAGGCATTTGCCACAAATCAATACTAATTCGAAGCCACAACCACCCCTCCCCCCCAAAAAAAAGGATTCCATTTACAGTAGTTGATTTTAGGTATCATGAAAATGCAGCAAATTCTTACCAAGCAATTCCGAGGGTCTCAAATATTCCTTTTCTTGGAAGTTGTGGAGAAAATGCAAGAGGCCCTAAAGGAAGCAAATTATTTGAACCTAGTCAGGACTGAGGCTGGTATACAGCATAGAAACTCCTTTTCTCACTTATGGATGAGAAAATAGGATCAGGGGAATGCAAACATTCTGGTTCTCCTTGATTTCTCAACCATGTTACTCTTTTGGACAATCCCTAAGGGAATCAAGAGGAGGCACTCTTGTGCAGTTGTTACCTATCTTCCTGATTTCAGTCAATAGTGACTGAAGAAGAGTTCTGCCTTGAGGCATTTATTTCTTGGAGCTCTAGGGATTTGACCTCCTTTCACTCCTTTTAGACACTCACATGAAACTGGGGAGGTTTCTGTTGGTACAGGATTACATATCATCAGTATGCTGATGTTGTCCCTTGGATAATGTTAACACAGTGTCTGGAGATTATCAGAATCTGGATGGATTCCAGATAAAATCAAAACTGATTTTTGGCAGCTCACATAAAATTCAATATAAAACAAATCCCATATAAAATTAAAAATGCAATACCTTAAAAGCAGAAAATAATTAAATATGGGAACAACAACTCAAGTTAGGGAAATAGAGTCAAACTTCCAAGATGGAGTGCCTTTGGATTTCGGAATTCCTCGGAAATTCTGTCTCTGATGCTGAATAGGGTTATACTCCCAATGTTCTGAAATAGTCTGCAATTTGGGAGTTCTCCTAGACTCATAATTCCTGAGTTGAAAAACAGGTGGCAGTTTTGGCTGAGAAGTTTTTGTAAAGTTACACCTTAAGTGCCAATTAAGACTTTTCCTTGACTGGGAAGCCCTGCTTAGAGACACTCATGCCTAGTCACCACCAGTTGGGCTACTGTAATATGTATTCCATGGGACTAGTCTTGAAAAACATTCAGAAGCTGCAATTGGTAGAAAATGTGGCTGCCAAGCAATGATGAATGTATCTTAATATACTCAGGTAATCCCACTGATTCTGGAGCAGCAGTGGCTACCAGTTGATTTGGGAGTATAATTCAAGGTGCCGGTTATCGCTTTAAATTACATCTAGAAATCAATTGGTAATCTGTAAAGCTCCAGACCTAATTATCTGAGGGACTGCCTTTGTCTAGATTTACTGAGCCATCCAACCACATCAAATTGGGTCAGTTTTTTCCAAATCCTGTCTCTAAGCAATTGTCACTGACAGTGCCTTGGAAGCAGGGATTCTCACTAGCTAATTCTACTTTTGGAGACTCCTTCCTTATCAAACTCATCTTTCCTAGGCTTCAGGATGCATTGAAGACCTACCTGTTTCATCTTGCACAGGAGGGTATCCTACAATGTGAAGATTATTTTATAAATGCATGGCATTTCTATCTAAAAGTCTTATTTTTCTTGTTTTTTATATATATTTACAGTATATGCATTTAGGGGTTTGGAGAAGTTATTTCATATACATTCACAGTGTTAGATTCTTCATGAATGAGAAAAAAGAGAGAGAGAGAGAGAGAGGATTGAATCATACTGAACGTATCGTTGGAATTTATATGCCTGCGAACGTGCCTCTTCATCTCTGAAACAATTTGGTGTACTTCAGATGTTCTAATTAATGTTTATTTTATCTCCAACATGTGATCAGAAAATGGACCTCACCTTCTTGTGAAAACAGAACTGACTAAAGTCTTCTCACATCGTGGTGGCAGTGTTACACTGCCATGTAAATTTTACCGTGACAGTCTATTACCTGACTCAGGATTCCATAGAATTCGTGTCAAGTGGACCAAACTCACCTCAGATTACCTCAAAGAAGTAGATGTCTATGTTGAAATGGGCTACCACAAAAAAAGTTATGGAAATTACCAAGGAAGGGTATTTTTGAAGAAAAGCACTAAAAATGATGCCTCTCTGGTCATCTCAAATTTAATGCTGGAGGATTATGGGAAATACAAATGTGAAGTGATTGAAGGTTTAGAAGATGACTCAGCTGTTGTATCTCTAGAATTAGACGGTAAGAATCCTAGCAAAACACAAACTGTTTATTGAAAATAATTGTTACTACTATTGTTCGGACAATATAACCTTCTATCTTAATATAGCAATCTAGTTTGTTAGAATCCAGTCAGGTTAGACATTTTTCTTGAATTAGTAAGAAAGATTATGTCAATTTAATAGGTGTATTTTGTTTTGTTAACCTAAATTCTATTTATGCAGGGGTTTTTGAGGGAGTTCTAGTTATTGTCATGTTCAAGTATTATAAACTAACTTAATTCAGTGTAAGAGTGTAAGGTAACTAGCTCTATCTCTGAAATCATGCAGATATTACAGAGATGTGTCCATAACATTAGGAGAAACTTCATGAAGACAGAAGACTTTGTTTGTTTGTGAAAGTTTTTATGAAATCTTTATCTAGATTGCATGAATGTTCTCTGCACATGTTACTAAATCCAAGGCATCTTTGCCTCAGGTTTTGCTTTTCAAATTGGGTAAGAGCACCACTTTTTTCAGCTTCCATCTATGGTGATGCTGAAATGTTAGCAGGAGTGGATCAACATTTTTGGATTGATTTTGTTTTCAGACAAAAAAGTAAACAAAATATATGCCACTGAAAATAAGCAAGTTTCCTGGCGGCATCATCTGAGCATTGTGCCAGTGAAGGCTTAAAGGTCAGGCATCCTGTCAGCTGTGGGTTGCCCTTCCCTGATTTATATCATCAGTCTTTTTTTTTCTCTTGTGCTCTCTTTTAGGCATTGTGTTCCCTTATTTCTCACGACTGGGTCGATATAATTTAAATTTCTATGAAGCTCAGCAAGCCTGTCTCAATCAAGATGCAGTTATAGCTTCATTTGACCAGTTATATGAAGCATGGAGGTCAGGACTAGACTGGTGCAATGCGGGCTGGCTCAGTGATGGGTCAGTACGATATCCAATTAGAAATCCCAGGGAGCCTTGTGGTGGGAAGAATACAGTACCTGGAGTCCGGAATTATGGCTTCCCGAATAAAGAACAAAGCAGATATGATGTCTTTTGTTTCAGCTCTCATTTTACTGGTAAGGAACTTGATTCCTTTGAAGTCCTCTGGAGTGAAAAGTAACACACACTGTATTAGTTTTTATTTATTTCAGAAGGAATTACAGCTCAGATCTTTTTACCTGCAAAAAAAAATCAGTTTGGGTAAATTCGTCAATCCGTCTATTTAAAAAAAATCAAGTGCTCAGTAATGGGAAACACCACAAAACTGCTGTTAAAATAGGAGAAAGCAACTTTTTAGTCATATTTAGAATTTTAATGCATTAATAATGCTATCACAAAGTGGTGGCCATTGTCGGATGAGAGATCACAAAACAGCCATTGACCATGAAGGCATAACAGTGAGGTTGTTCACAGTTATGATCTGCAATGCCCAAAATGCTGTCTATATTCTCAGCTTCTCTTTGTCTCTTTTCCAAGGCAAGTGGCATATTTCCAAACAAAGCAAAGCTGAAGCCTTCCACAATTGTTATTTTTTAAAGAAACTATAGGAATCAGAGATCTTCTTCGAAAGAAAGATGAAATTGGATATTGATTCTTTGCTTCTTCCTCATTTAGAAAGACATAGAGCCTGAGCTGTAGCATCTGTGGCTAATTTTTTATGAGTCAGTCCTATAATGTCTGAGGGAAAATGACCGATCCCTTATATACTGTACTGCAGAATTATTTTTTCTCCCTGCTCAATTCTGTGAAGTTCATATATTCCACAATTTTGGTGAAAGAAATCAGAGAATTCAGAAATTTTACTTCTATGTTATGCAGAAAGAATCTTTAGTCATCCAGTAATATACCAGATAATAAATCTGGTAGCTTGTCAATCAAATTTAAATCTATTTTACATCTATGGATTCCCTTCTTTCTCCTATTTTTAATTGGTTTTAATAAAGACTTTGCAATGAAGTTGAACATTGAACCTTACCATCAAAAATTAAAGTCCATCTGACAAGATTTACAAACCTCCAGATTTGACTTCCATGTTATCTTTGCATAGTCCAGCATGCTTGCTCATTGACTAACAAAATTATTGTTGCTTGATGTAATTCAGAGCAGTTTGGGGTCTGATGCTTGATATGAAATCTCTTTATACTATAGTTGGAAAAAAATCCTCTAAAACCATTTATAGTATAAAAATTCAGATGCAACAGGGTTGAACCCAAAGTTCAAATGAAAAATTAAAATTGGAAAAATGGGGGGGAAAGTTGCATTTTAAACAAAAGACAATGCTGAAATGTAAGATGTCACTATGTCTAGAAAAATTAATTGAAAAACACTTCTCTGCACAGGAGAGAAAACAAGGAAGCTAATAGACAGATAATTCCTTTCAGCAGCAACTCTCAAATGCGTCCTAAATTATATACTTCTTGCATTGCAGACGTTTGGCTTATAGCCCACAAAGTGGACGCTCCCTTGTTCTACATATATATGCTCTGAGTATTTGCAGTAAAATTTATTTGCCTTAGAACATGAGAATAGTAAAGATTGCTATTCATTGGGCAATCCTGAAGTATGCATTTCCAAAACAAATAGGCTTTAACATTGTACAAATGTTTACTTAATCCAAATCCAGCCATTTTAGTTCCATAAGTGGCTGACTGAACTGTGGAGAATCTTGTGCCATTTAAGCATTATCTGCAATTTGTAGAAAATGAATATATAAACACAATGGGTTCCAAAGAGACCAACCACTTTTTATAATGAAAATGCAGTTTCCCGCAAGTCATATCATCCCATCCCATATAATTAAGACTGCTAAAAAATAAAAGATAAGTTTGCGCATAATTGGGGCCTTGGAATAAGGCTTTATACTAGAGATAAGACTTTAATTTGCTTTTTTTCTGAATTGAATCTGCTTCCTGGTTGAAGGGAGAAATGTTGATTTTCTCTGTTTCCACCTTTCCTCTGTAACTCCTTGCCATGTCCTGTGCTGTCCTTAGGAAGTGAGCCCATTGATTCTTCAGAATAGCCATGTAGATCAATGGAGAAACAAGGATTATTGGATCAGGGAAATTATTTCCTTTAATGGAGGCATCTGTCATGTAGAATTCACATACAGCTTGGATCCAATCCTCTTTTTGGACCTTGCATTTGTATCTTTTTACAAATGATACAAATAGATAGAGGATGCAGTATTAGAGCTCAAAAAGGTCCAAAACAGAATTAATTAAATTAGAACCATAAGATTGTCCAATATGACAATAATATTTACATATTAATATTTACAATGTGAAAAGCTACTCAGAAGCACCTTGATCGCTTACATTGTCATGTTAAATTCATGGTTCTTAATGAAAACAAACCATTTAAGCAATATATGAAGGGAAGAGCCATTTCTACTGATTTAAATCTGTATCAGCTCCTGTTCCTTCTATAGTATTCTAATACTTTGATGCTGTTAAGACTGGATTATTTGTATAATTAGAAGTATTTATATGCAATTTCATATATCTTCCTGCAGTAAATTTCAGCTATGTAGGGATTCAACATTCTCTTTAACCCAGTAGTGTTTTATGTATCACTTCTTACCCTTCTCCATGAGTGTTTTAGAAAATTTAATATGTCAGTAGAAGAGTTATGTAAATATAAATCATATTTAATTAATAGGTATAATAAATAAATATACTGTAGTCCTGTCAACAAAAGATAATAGAATTAGGCCAACATACTATTTCTGGAGAACTGGAGTTTCAAGAGTTGGATCAAAATCCAGCAAGCGGATTAATATGTTACCATTTAATACTTTGCATAACATGCACTTATTTTCCTCTTTTTATCAATAACGGAATTGAATAGAGTTGGTACAACTATAGACAGGAGAAGTTGCACTCTCTCCACATTTCCAAATTCTCTTTCTGTGCATGGGAATTTAAAAAAAACACTTGTAATAAAAAAGAAAATAAATCTTAACTGATCTATTTTAAGATTAAATAATTAATTAAATTATTGTCCAAGCACAATAGAAAGTAACAAATATATGTTAAGAATTATATAATGCTAGTTGCATATTGTATTGTAATTGTTCTAAAAAACAGGAAGTGGTCCTCAGTACTAGTTTATGGCTATATAGGTAAAAGCAAAACTCCAAAAATTATTAAATGGCAGAATTAGAGTTATTCTTAATAAGAATGCTTATGGAGCCCAGAATCACTTCAACATTGAGATGGGCAGCATATGAATTAAATAAATAAATAGGTAAATAGTGTAATAAATAATATGGTATATTTTTAATGAATCGTTAAAATATATGTTAATTACATACATGTTTTTTGTATTTATGGTAATCTTCCTGTATTCCATCAGGGCGTTTTTATTACCTAATACATCCGACCAAGCTGACCTATGATGAAGCAGTGCAAGCCTGCCTTAGTGATGGTGCACAGATTGCTAAAGTAGGCCAAATGTTTGCAGCCTGGAAACTCCTAGGATATGACCGGTGTGATGCTGGCTGGCTGGCTGATGGCAGTGTCCGATATCCAATCTCCAAGCCAAGAAAACACTGTAGCCCTAAGGAAGCAGCAGTACGCTTTGTGGGCTTTCCGGATAAAAAAGACAAGCTGTATGGTGTCTACTGCTTCAGGTCATACCAATGAAGGACCTAGAGCACAACAGTGTCCAGTCCATCAAGAACATGTGAAAGATTTTGTTTCAGTATAAACTTATACAAATTACCAAAACTGTGATAATTTTTTTACTTACTATAAAGAGGCATTTCATAGAAACAATCCATTAATTTGTTTATTAGTTTTTATCTTTTTTAAAAATCATTCAATAGATATTTTAAATTAATATAATTTAAAGAAAGCTCTAGGTAAGAAAGTTTTTGAAATGTAACTCTTTAAGCTATAAAATTCCAACCAAACGTATTTTTCTTGAATGGGGCATGCAATATCTTGATGATTGCAAGGACTCAGTTAAGGAATGAAAAGCTTATGAAAGGATAAAGTTTACATATTTGATTCATATAAAATATACCAGAGAACAATGTTGAAGATCTGATGTTATAAACTGTATTCATCTTTTATTAACTGCCATTCTGGGTGGTTTTTGTGAGCAGTTAAAAAACAAAGATGTCAATTAAAGCAACAGTATTTTATGAAGTCTTCAACATTAAAAAAATGCTTCACAATTTCAAACCATGCCTTTAGCAAACTTTGGTAAAGAATTCTGCAACATTTCATCAAGCACAGTTAAAACTTCTGAACATATTCCTGGTTTTCTTATGTATGCAGTAGAAAATGTGTGTATGAATAATTAAAGAATGGAGCCAAAATTTCTTCTTAATACAAGCTAAATATGCCTGAAATGTATTGCATTACTTTGAATAGTTTTATGAACTTTTATATTACTATAGCTGTTGTTTTGATTTCAAATTCCATTTGCTAAGCAGCATTTAGCTTTTACTCAGGGCAGTTATCTATAAATGAACTGCTGGACAGAAACACATTTGCATTAAATATAGCATCTTGATTCCATTGTAGCTGTTAAGTACTATTGCCTTTCTTTATAAATGAAAATTTTAAATATTTAAATTTTCTTGTCTTAGTTGCATATGTCCAAGATAAACATTATTTGAATTTTGAAGCATATTCTCTCCTCTATAAATAAGAGGAAGATATTTTTTTATCCTGTTTAGGAAAGGGAGAAATATTTTAATACTGAATGTTCTTTTTATTTTAATGAAGTCACTGACTCCCCCATATGCATCTTATTATGCCTTGTATGGTTTATTTGCTTGTGAGCAAAGAAACAATTTATGTGCTCCCCAAGAGAATATGATTAATTGTAGCTACACTTTAATTGAGATAATTTGGTCACTATTTTGATTTTCACATATTTTCCCAGATTACATTCTATATTACTAAAATATGCTGAGTTATGTATGTTATAGGAAAAATTACCTGTTAACCTTTTTCAGCCTAGCATTCCTAAATACATGGGAGTTCATGTATCCATGATCCTTGATAAGTATGAGAATTTAATTCTAAAACATCAAGAATACACATGATAGTTCTGGTGGAAAATAAAGGTAGTAAAGTATAGCAAGCACTGGACAAAACTGCTTAGAATTAATGGTTCTGACAAAAAAAATATTAGATTATGATTAATTTATGTTTAAAACAAAGAAACTACAGATAGTGTAGATCTTGCTTTTATTTACAATGTAATCTTAGGGATTTGTGGGATTTGTTTCAAGGATCATAAATGTCTTCATTTGGACTAGGATAATGGAATCATATTGTCCATACTACATCAGTTTTATATGTATTCCTGGACCATATTCCAACAAGAAAAAAGCCTTCCAACAATGTATTTGTGGTTGGTCTATATTATAACTAAAAGTGATTTTATCTGAGTCCTTTCAGAGGATTGTGCTCCAGGAGACAGCTAAAATAGTATAGGAGCAGAGAGTGTTCTTTCATATCAGCTAAAAGAATATGATTGTGCAAATGAATATGTGTACCTTAGCAGAATATTTATTAAAGATGGAAAATATATTTTAAGGTTTGACATTTTCTAGAAAAACAGAAAGTTAATGTATTGGTTTATTCCAAACAAGATTGGCTACTTTGGAGTCCCAAAGATTGAATGAAATGTTGTAACCATCTATGGGATTTATTGGGTAAAAAAATGTGAGATACATGTAATTATATATGTGTTGTACCTGTTTGCTACTTTAGAGCAGCCAATGACCTAATTACAGATGAGTTTTGCAAAAATTCAGATCTTTTGAATTGCCTAATATGTTTTATTTTGCAGAACAAGGGATAAAAATATGAGAAACCGAAAGGAGATGGTGCAACCTCAGCCAGGTTTTGTGGTAGGCAATACAACCAGCTGTAATAGTAAAGAAAGAGTTCATCGTTTTATAGTGCAAATTACTACAAATTATTTGCTCTTCCAAACTTTAGATTCATCAAGTTCTGTTTCTCTGTTGACTGGGAATCTAGGTTGTAAATACTCATACAGTTTACTGTACTGTTCAGGATAAAGGACAGATACAATATTTTTCATGCTTGCTGACTTCATGTATCTCAAGAAGACCAGTATTAAAATAAAGGAATGTTTATATTTTCCATTAATTATAATATGATCAAATGATATTCCACTTTAAGGCAAAAATTCATACTTCACAGCTTATTTTTTTGGAGAGAGCAGATAGATATTTGAAAACAAATCTGCTTCCAGAAAAGTTGGTATTTCCATCTATTAAGTGGTGTGTGTGCAGTAGAAATGTATTATGAGAGTATTTTATTTTCATTCAAATATAAAGTAGTTTTGAAAAAAATCAATATCAATTGTATATTTACATAATATAATAGTCCTATCTGTGGGAAAAACTTGTATCCTGCAGAGCAGTATTTTTAAGTGATTGTACTTTGATTATACTAAGGTGTGTCTGATATTTTCTTCAAATGTTTACATCAGTCTTGGGTATACTGAGCCTTATACATTTGTGGATACATAGAGACTCCATGCTCCTGGCTCTGCCATCTCTTCTCCTGCATAGTGCAATGCATTAAGTATGTACCTTAACTGAAGATAAAGTAATAATCATTAAATGCTTCAACAATGTAATCAAAGGAAAGATCCTACATACTAAGTACTTTCAATTAAATTAATGGGGAATCAGGTATATTTTTAATCTTGTGCACATAGAATACTTTGGAAATTAATAGCTAGATTTTTACTATTGCTCTTGTTTGTTATTTTAAACCATAAACCGTACATTACTCTCAGAAACTCCCAAAGTCTAACCTTAGGGAATTAATAATCTTCATAATTTACACAGAGCTACCAAGATGTATATTCATATACAAAAAGTTGGTGTGTGTTTTTTAGTAATTCATCAGTTTCTGACCGTGCTAAGTAAATGAAAGATTGTTGTAAATAATGAAAACTACAGAAACTGAAAAAGAAAAAAGTACAGAAACTAAAACATCAGAAAAAGATAGTACTTGCTTTATGAACAATATGCAAGTCTTCAAACATAGTACTATAAATGGAGAAAGGGGGATAGGCAAAACCATTTGAAAATACAGTTACTGTAAGTAATGTTATTAATTAATTAGGGTGGGAACAATCCACCCTAACTCAGTGTTTCTCATCCGTGGTCACTTTAAGATGGGTAGACTTCAGCTCCTGAATTTCCCAACCAGCATAGGGAATTCTGAGAAGTCCACACATCATAAAATCACTTGGTTGAGAATCACTGCCGTAACCAAATGAAATAAAAGCAACAAAATACCCAATTCAAATAATATATATACTTCATGATCTAAGAAGCTGCTTTCATTTTCTCATAAATATTCCATTTAAAAGAAAAGTAGCTGAAAATCCCCAGGGATGGAATAGTATTGATCTCCAAGGTTACAAAATATATCATCATCTAGAGTAAGTAGAAAGGGACAAAACAGAATTTTAAAAGTGTGATCACAAGAAAATTGAATACAAGGTAAACAGCAATTAATGTGCATACCAATATAATGTATAATATAGATTATAATTCTCTTCTGAGAAAAAAGTGATTGAACCCTGCAGGGAATGCTAAATTGTTTAAGTGAATGTTACTACTCAAAGAAAAAAGGCAGGCAGGCAGAAATGAAGGGAATCTGTAAGAATTAAATAATGCATTATGTCATTTCTCATATTTCACACTGTACCTGAATTTAATGCCACAATGCAACAATGAAATCATGCTTACATTTTCCACAAGAAACATGATTTCTTTATGGGAGGGAGGGATTAGTAAATATCTGGGGGGGAGGTTCTTCATAAAATGATATTCAAATGAAATAAATTAGAAGTTAGTACATTCCCAGCATAATTCTAATTTATTATCCAGAAAACTGTTAAAGAGTAACAATTGGAAAATTAATCTAATCCCATAGTTTGAAACCTACTGAGTAAATACTAATGTTCATCATCCAAATCAATATTGCTGTGTTCTGTGTAATATGGGAACTTTTATGAATTCTGTTTTAAGCAAATTCTCTTGTAGTTCCTTACCTTCTCCTCCTTGTTGTGGTTAATGTTAGATCCATAATAATCCTGGAACCTGCATGTCAGTTTTTTTTCTGGCTAACTGAATAGTTCAAAAGAAACAAAGATGCTGTAATACAATATCAACTCATTCTGTTTTCCCCAGAATTAAGAAAAAAATGTGCACCTTACCTAGACACAATAAAATTGTATGAAGGAGATAGGTCATACTGTGAAAGTTTAGTTTATTAAACAATGTCAATTGTCAATGGCTCTACTTCTTTTAATTATACTTGACAGACAGGTAAGTCTCTAGATAGGGCAAGGTTAAGGGGAGACAGCAAATGGGTCTATTGTGATTGATCTGGACTATACAGAAGTTTTGAGTGCTAAAAAGAAAAATAAATAAAATTTAAAAAGAAAAAAAACAATGGAGGAGAAGGGGAAGTGAAGAGGAGAAAAAGCCAGGTGTAACAGCTGATGTGGTTTCAACATGCATCTCTTCTCCACTTGCTTTCCGGTTTGAGGCTTCTCCTTCTGCCCAGTCAATGGGGAAGAACTTCTTGAAAGCTCAGTTACTTGGCAAATTGAGGGACATCCTTTCACAAGTTTTCAGCATTTGGTTCAATTTGCAGTTTATTGGCCAAAGAGGAAGACACCTCTATTTATGTAGCTCAAGGCTCAATTAGAAAGAAAATTGAGGAGGTACATAGTATACTGTAAATCAGCAACTTTTGCTTCAGACAGCACTTTGCTTTTCCTATTACTTGTCATTCTTCTCCATCACTCTATCCTTTTTTAGCTAAGCAATGGTCCATCCATATATGACATATCCAGTTTTCTGCTGCTGCTTACCAGCAGTCTTCTTCCATTCAATTATCTCTTGGCATAACTGCTTACCAAAGTTAATGAAGAGACATGCTCTCTTCAGTCTCTTTAGTCACTGATGTCACTAAAAGTGGCAGCAAAATTCAGAAATTTCATGTTTTAAATGACATGTAATCACCATGTGACATGTAAATCACCAGAGTCACTGGATGTTGGGCAGCATATAAATTTAATGAAACTGTAGAGTTCTTGGTGCTTTCTGACCTTGGTTTTCTTGCAGATGTTTCATTACCCAACTAGCTAACATCATCATCAGTGCAAGTAAGTGTGAGATTTGGTCCCTGTTTATATACAGTAGCTTGCCTTGCCAGTATTGGTGAGGATGTTGTTTCTTCTTGGTAGTTTCTTGATTAGAATATTTTTCTTTGCTTGATTGTTTATGTGCTGTTAATCCCTGCTTATCTAGGTATAGGTTGCTGGAAAAGATGTATTCTGGTCTTTTTGTGTCCTCCTTAGCTTCTTTATTACCTCTTATAAATGTTATCTTTTGTGTCTATTGATGGCTGATATGCCTGAATGCAAAACTTGCAGGAATTCCATACTATTTCTGGATTTAATTTAGCCTAGGATGAGTTTTCAAATTGAAAATATGGTTGAGTTTATCCATGTGTTATGAGTTTAAAGGAGTTTTTTAATGCACTCTGATAGTCATCTGCCTACCTACCTTACATTGTGGTGACTTCATTTTTTTTCTTCTTGGTCTACTGGGTCTTTTGGTTTACTATCACATATTTTGGTGATTCATGTGTTACAATGATGATAAATATTCTGTTGGTTATTTCTGAGATGTTTTTGATGTATGGTAGTATCCATTTTATAGCTTGTATTGGTCATGCTGTAGTGGGTTGAGTGGTCAAGGACTTTTTGATAAAAAAACTTTTTTGGACTTCTTTGGACTTTTTTTTTTTTTTTGGACTTTTTTGGTCCGGATCTTAGCCAGAGAGAAAGGATGGTTTGAGCAAGGAGTGAAAGAAGCAATCTTTGTTAAAAAAGATAAACCTTCTTTAAACAGAAATGGTGGTCTCAGATACAACCTTC